>JASDQU010011725.1:118410-186821 GCA_032191745.1 Picea mariana
AAAATTAAAAGGGAAATGCGTGAGATTTTAGATGGCTGCGTGAGGTAAGAGTGTGACGTGGAGGGGAAAGCGTAGCATGAGTGGAAGATGAAGGGCGTACAGGTGAAAGGAGAGGGGACCCACGATTCAACAAGCAAACTCTAATTCAGAATTGAATGTTTCCATGTTTAAGTAGAGGGTGACGTGAAGGTTTTAGCCAACACGTGAGGTACGTGAGTTAGGGGGGCGTGTGGTTGGAAAGTGGGAGGAGTGTGGAGTCCACACTCCAGAGAAGACGTGGATGGAAGGAGGGGCGCACCTCATGAGGAGGGGCCCAAAACTTACTTTAAAAGAGTTTAATAAATCAATTAATGAATTATTACATGCTCACGTGGGGAAGGGGACGTGAGTTCAAATTGGGGAATTAATTAAAATGTAATTTTAATTAATTGGGGTTTTAAAAGGGGTAGGTAAAGGTTAGGGATAGGTTAGCGGTCCCTCTCATCATTAATGCCACACTAACTTCACTGTTTTTGGTCCATTTTTACAAAATTACATTTTCCCATGTTCTAGGTTTGGCAATTAAAACTGCCATTTTCCAAAAAACTCCTGAAGTGGACAAACAACCTAGCAAAACTTGTCCGACTGAGTTGAAACTTGGTCCATGGGTTCAGGGGGTCTCATTAGCTTTCTTTTGAGTACAAATACCCCTATCACAATTCCCGGGACCTAAGTTTTACATTAAATACCCAGAATTAATTAATTAATTAATCAATTAATTAATTCGGAACCTTAAAAAAAACCTAGCTAGATTTGACGGAATTCCGCGAAATTTCGCGTGCTATCTTACATGGTCATTTACAACATTCCTAAACACTAGCTACCTAGGAATGACTTCATTAGAACGCCTTTCACCACTTTGGAGGATTTATTGCGTGGGAGTGAAAAACTCAAGGGAGATTAACCCGGCTGGTTAGGCCACATTAACCTCCTGAGGATAAAAAACACTCAGCGAAAGGAACTCTCCTAATGAAGAAACCCTAAGGCAACTGACCTAACATGATCCATGTAGACCCATTACATTATAAACCCGCGCAACGGTGCGGTAATCCCGCTTACAAAATTTGTGTTGGAGGCATAAATTGCCTAGTAGAACCAAACTGTCTTCGACATACTAGCATCTGATGATGCATTACTTCATGGCACATGGAGTTGCCCCCCTAGTTGAATAGGCGGTCAACAAGAGGTCCATCAGATGGATGTTAAATCTGCCTTCTTGCACGTAGATTTGCAAGAAGAAATCTACATGGAACAACCTCCTGGCTATGTCCAGAATGACTCTAGCCTTGTTTGTCGCCTCAAGAAATCCCTTTATGGTCTCAAGCAAGCTCCCCGAGCTTGGTATGCCAAAATGGATAGCTTTCTTATTGCCACTAGATTCTCTAGATGCCATTCTGATCCTAATGTCTATACCAAGAAAGTAGGAAGCCATCTCATAATCCTTGTCCTTTATGTTGATGACCTTATCATTACTGGTAGTGACTCAAAACTTTTAAACCATGTGAAAACCAGCCTTAAGAAGAAATTTGAAATGAAAGACTTAGGTTTTTTGCACTATTTCCTTGGCCTCCAAGTTTTGCAAACCAATGAAGGAATTTTTCTTTCCCAGTCTAAGTATGCTTGTGACCTTCGTCGCTTTCACATGGACGATTGTAAACCAACCCCTTCTCCCTTCCAGTCTGGAGTCAAGTTTTTTGCCACCTGTACTTCACTTGAAGTTGATGCCACCCTGTACCGTCAGTTAGTTGGTAGCCTCTTATACTTGACTCATACCCGTCCTAATCTTTCCTTTGTTGTTGGTATTATTGCCCGATATATGCAAACACCCCATGAAAGCCATTGGAAAGCAGCTAAAAGGATACTTCGCTATGTTCGTGGTACAGTTCAGTTCGGGATACATTACAGTTCAGGGGGGACTCCTTTATTCGTTGGTTTCACTGATTCAAATTGGTCCGGCGACCCTGATGATCGAAAATCTACTGCAGGTTATGTTTTCAGCCTTGGTTCAGGACCTGTCACTTGGGCCTGTAAGAAACAACAAGCTATTGCACTTTCTTCAACAGAAGCAGAATACCGAGCAGCGGTAAATGCAAGTCAGGAAGCCCTGTGGCTTCGACAGATCCTTTCAGAGTTTGGATTCCAGCACCAGCATCCGACCAGCCTTTGGTGTGACAATCAGAGTGCCATCAAGCTCGCCAAAGACCTAGTTCAACATCAGCGTAGCAAACACATCGAGCTACACATGCACTTCATCAGAAAGCTAATTCGTGATCAAGTTACTAAAGTGCTCTTTTGCCCTACAGAAGATCAAGTTGCAGACATTTTCACAAAGTCTCTTACAGAAGCAAAGTTTTCCAAACTTCAATCTATGCTAGGAGTTCAGGAAGTTGTCATTAAGAGGGGAGAGGCTCTAATGCCTCCTTCCTTCTCCTATTGTGTCACTATTGTAAATCCTTCAATCCTATCCTAGGTTGTTCTTAAGGGGGGATGTTAGAATATTTAGACACTTAGGAGTTAGTTAAGATCTACTTGGTCTAATATGTCGTTAGGTAAAAGTATGTTTCTTAGTGTGTTTCTTTAGTATGCATTAGTATTAGGAAATCTGATAGTCACGATATGTTCCCGACATAGAGTGATCCGATGGTTCATACTCTCCTCGATCTTAATGACCATTGATCCGTGGCTTAACACCCGATTGGTCCATGATCTCTATTTAAAGATCATGGAGGGTCATTTGCCGATGATCGATTGTGAGAAACTCTCTTGTAAAATCTCTCTATAATCTTTTTCTTTGCATTAATAAACTGCTCCAAGTGGCCGCATTGGCTGGGGCCATGGATGTTTCCCTGTAGCGGTTTTACCACGTGAAAACATTGGTGTGTTGATCTTTGATCTGGTTATGTGAGTGGTTACTGAAGGTGTTCGTCCTCTGTTGGAATACCTATGTTGTCGAACAAAAATCTCTTCCTTCAACAAGTGCGCATCACTTAATTCAGCCAAAACTTAATTCAGCCAAAGACCCAAGATAGGGTGCCAAAATCAGACCTCACTAATGAGTGAGTAAGTTCTGATGAAAAAATGAGAGTGAAAATCTCTCATTTATACAAAACCTTGACCTAATTTTACATTTTAGGTCAAGTAAAAGGCCAACAAGGCCAAATTATCAAAATCATACTGTTTTACATTAAATTGTCAAATTAAATCCTAAATCAAGATGAAAAGAGAGTAAAAGCCCCTCCAGGGTAGACGTTAGCCCCTTTTTGGGCAGATGGGGCGTCTTGGAGCAAAACGTTAGCCCTCCTTGGGCTTCTCCAACCTGCCACACATGCCAATACTGCCCAGTCTACCTCCCAAAAACGTCAATACTGCTGGATGACATCATGGCTATGATGGGTGACGTCCTAGGCCTTCCAAGGCCAACGTTCCACTGAAAAAGGAAAATCCCCCTAGGTCAAGCTCTGCCGGGGTGCCTCTAGTGGAACGTCCTCTTCTTCTCCGGTGCAAAGACTTTGATCAACCTTTGTCCTGTCTCTGCCCCTTGATGGGGTCTCAGCATCCATCTGGTGGGCTCTTCGGCCCCATGGAGGTCCGAACTGATTATCTCCCCATGTGTACCGATCCAAATGGTACCTGTTCGTCAGGTATGGTCTTGCACATCAAAGGCTACGCCCTCCATGGGCTCATTAGTCACAGGGATCACAACAATGTCAATCACATTTCATCATTAATATTATTAAACACATGCATAGAATACCTAATACATCAATCAATAGCTCAAAGACGTTACACAAGCCTGCAACACAAGTCTGGGGAAAAGGACAAGGCTTCCTATTGGGCTAGTGTCCACAGAAAAAGGAAAGTTCCCAAAGAGATCTCATCCAAGCCATGTAAGTGGAAGATGTGGTCAGGGGATGTCCAAGCACGTGGGTGCAGTAAGGGTCAAGGATGCAACGTGTTACCTGTGAGTGCCTTTGTAGAAGGCGAGTTGTCCCTGTCATGGATGCATTTTTTTCAAGCCCATTCTTGCCTTTATTCTTTTTATTCTTTTTATTCTTTTATTTGCTTTTTTGTTCAAACGCTAATCAGGGGACACTACCTTGGCATGGTGACCAGAGCTGACAGCGTTACCCACAAATACTTTCGCAGAGATGAGAAGGTTGGCTCGTGATGAGACCCCTTTCCCTTGGCCATGCAACCAAGAGTCATTTCCCTGGCGTGGTAACCAGCTGGTGGCAATGTCATACTGCTAGGTACCCATGGACCTAATAGACTGGCTCATGATGAGACCCCCTATCCTCTGATTAGGTCTTGTTTTATTATTTCTTCGGGTCCCTCTTGTTTCTTGTTGAGAAGCTTTTTATTGCTTTCTCGGGGATCCCTGGGCGAAGCATCTCGAGGTTCATTTTTAGGCTTTTATCTTTTACCAGCTTGCTTTTACCTTATGGGCCTTTAGCCCCTTCTTCCCACGAGGTAAGGTGCAGTCCTGAAATAGGTCAACCCAATGCCTGGACAAGGGGAATGGGATAGGTGAGCGGGAAACAAGATGTAAGAGTGGTGCTATAATGGGAACAGGCGATGGCTTTTCAGAAATCCCCCCAGTGACAAACCAAAACCTACAGACACGGACTTGCTAGGGCAGCCTGTCAATCCCCCCAAAAATGGTCAACTGAGCAAATGTAAGATTCAAGCAGTCGTTAGAGATAAGAGGAACCAGATGCATATATTTAAAGGTTTCAATGATCAAAGGTGACACATACCATGATACCTGGACCAATTACCTCATGGAGCAAGAACCTCTTTTGATACAAGACCAATCCAATGATGATGGATACTGCTGCTGCTATCAAGACAAAAGATGATGGGAGAAAAGATGGGCCCTCCAGGGCTATGCTCAGGTCAATCCTGCTCTCGGTACTCCATGTCTAGGACCTGTGGGCCTTGAGACATGATCTCTTAGTTATCCCTAAAAAGTGGGGATAACATCTGGCTCCAACTCAGGGACATGTGCTCACCGTAGAGCGCATGAGAACCTCGGCATCTCTGGCATAACCTGCAGACCTGCTCAATCTCGATAGAAGTATCAATAACAAAATTGGGGTGGTAATGCCACCCCAGCATACATATAGATGTACATATACTAAAGTAAAACAATCAATATGTGAATGTAAAGCAAAGTACCTACCTTTACTTACCTGTTGGTTGGATGTTCGATGTAGTCAAACGACCAGTGTAGCCAATCCAGCAATGTCCCACGATGCCTGCTTTTGTGCTTCATCATAAACCAAAACAGTGATAAATCAAGCACAAAAATGTCATGAGTTAGAATATATATCATATCATTGGAAATCATAAAGTCTAACCCATGGAGGCGGGTGGGAGGGATAAAATCTCGCCAAGTCCATCTCTGAGGAAAGTACTCAATCCACCTCTCGAAGGGGTCATGAAGAGTCCACGGTTCATAATACGGGCTCAAAAGGTATGCAAACTGACTACCTAGGACATCCTCATGCCCTGAGGCCTGGGAGGGGATTGACAAAGATCTAGCAGACAACTGGCAAACTCTCAAGGGAAAGTTGAAAAAATGAGATGATAGACTTGAATCTGTAGTTTTCAAACAATCCTTGGATTCTCGGGTTTGCTTCAGAGGAAACTCAATGCAAAAGGCATAATTCCCAACTACACCTTTAATGATACAGCAAGGTAAGGTAATAAAAGGTGGCTAGAGAAAAATGTCATGAGAATCTCTCCCTAGGCAAACAACGTTCTTACTCCTCTCAAAACTTGAGCACAACGGTGGTTGATAGTCATCTTCATAGAATAAATCCAAATGCTCAGAGGAGCAATCATCAAAGTCCTCAAGGTATGACCGAAAATCATTAAGCATCAAGTCATCCTTGGGTGTTTGGAGAGCATCGGTAAAAAACTCATCTCCTTGTTGCCACTGGTCAAGAGCTCGTTGTGATAATTGCAAAGGGAAAACTTGGAGATGACTCCTTATGTCATAAATAGGATCCATATCATAACTAACTGCATCCCACCTACGTCTCCCAACATGTATGAACTCATCAAAATCAGCTATGTCAGTATCAGTATCATAACATGGAGGGCTGATATCATTCAAAATCTCACCCATCTCCTCTTCTTTTCTCAAATCATAAAGTAGACAATTACCTGAATCTTCGAGAGAAGGGTAACTTACTTTTTCTTCTTGTGCAGGAGCTTCTAGGACTTGGGCATCTTTGGCATGCATTACTGTCTTATCCTTGTCATGAAGCAAGGAAGATGCTCTTCATTTGGGGATTCCATTTCTCCATCACTCTCTAAATCATGAAATAAGGTACCATCAAAATCTTGAAAAGGGAAGAAACTAACCTTATCGTCTTGTTGTTGTGCAAGTGGAGAAGGCTTATGGATCGCTTCATCAAGAGGAAGAGGCCCGAGGGCATGCTGATACTTCGTTATTGGGTTCTGGCTCCTCAATTATCTCTTCAACAATCCCTCGTTGATCTGTGGTTTGTTCCCCTTCTTCTTGGAGATCAATGATGAAGCTCTCAAGGGTAAACAAATTCTCTCCATTGAGAGTACTTAAGGTAAAGAGGCATCCTATATCAAACGAGGAGATCTTCTTCTCAATCACTGCAGCCATGTAATAAGCTTCATTGAGCGTCCTTGGGGTTATTTTATCAAGAGGGAAACTCAAATATCCCAAAAGTGCATGAGTAAAGAGATGGACCAGGTATCTCTCCTCGGGATGATGACTTTCAGGAATTTGATATAGCATGTTCTCAAATCTATCCCGGAAGTCTCTGCCAATTTCATCCTTAGTTTGCTTTATATGCTCGAGTTCTTTTAATAGTGTTGGGATGTCTTCTAGTTGGATACCCCATTCCTCGAGAAAGGTTTTCTCAAATTGCTCCATAGTCGTGATGTTGGCATCAGGGAGGTTGTCATACCACTCTTTGGCATTGTGAGAAAGAGTGGCAGAGAAAAGTTTCATGACCACGTCTGCAACATAATCATCAACCGGGTAGGATAGGAAGAAATTCCAGAAGTTTCTCATGTGATAGTCAGCTCTCTCTCTATCACCACCAGTGAATCCAGGGAGCAAATTTATGTATTCAAAGGGCATTTGTTGAGGGTACCCCGAGATGTTACTCGTGTCTAAAGGCTTGTAGTTCCCGGGATCCCATTGTGAAGTCATCGTTGGCTTCGTCATCAATGGAGTCGCCAGATAGTTTTCTTGAAACTATCAAATAAATACGGAAAACACCCTAGTGGAGTCACCAGGAAAGCTTGTAAGATAAGGCTCTTGAGACAAGGCTTACCGAAAAGATTTGTCGTTTGAGGAGAATTTGACTCAGTGTTCCCCGGCAACGGCGCCAAGATGTTATCGCACAGTTTGTAGCTAGGAAGAAAGGCTATAAAGTAGAAGGCCAAACTAGCATAACAGGAACCTATCCCACCCAATGTCACCACGATGGGGAGGTTCTTTCTCTTTAGGGAGGTGAGGCCCAGGGGAGACGTCCTCGATGACTTGGGGTTTTGAAGAAGCTAAAGGATAATCAGATAATGACAAGTTTCCCCCTTCACAGATCACCACCAGACAGATAGTCCGGCTTATAGCCAACAAAGATAACCAAGTAGAATCCCTACTCGAGAACAAAGCAACAATAAACTGATATATGCAGGCTTTGGTTAGTACTTCATATATATCAAAGACTATCTGATATTCAATGTAAGCAATTTGAAAGTAAATGTTGACGAATTCAATGTTTACAAAATAGCAATAAAATAATGTCACTTCACCAATAAATACTAGAACGATATGGCATTCAATGTAATAAACCAACACTTTACTCAATTTATGCCTAAAACACATTCAATTGCTCACAAGATGAAACGTTGTTGCAATAAAGTGAAATATCCAATAATGATGTCAGCGACTTAGGGTTAGTAGGGTTAGCTAGAGTTAGGGTTAGTGTAGTTAAGGTTTCAATTCAAAAGATTTGAGAGAGTTTAGATCAAGTCCTACTTCAACGTCTGAGGTCTTAGATCAGTGCCTTAGGGTTTAATGGAGTCATAAGTGAAGGACGCACAGGTTGAAGGAGGCAAGATTTCAAGGACTAGAGGGAAAAGTTTTGAAGTGTTGTTAAAGCAGGGCCTCAAAATCGGAACCCTAGGGGAGAGAGGCTCACTCTGATGTTGCTAAAGCAAGGCCTCGTGCTCTCTCCTCCTTCCCAGCAAACGGCTAGCTCAATAATAACAAAATATAACCAAAACAAGACGGTTTGATGAGGGAGGTGTTGCTAAAGCAAGGCCTTTCAGCAAACCCTAGAAAGAGTACGGCCCTAGTGTAGTAGACCTAGGCCAGGGACGTCTCATTCTTCTTGGCTTCAAAACAGTACTGCTAGCAATAGGGAGAGGAAATAGGAGTGTAGCTAAGGCTAGGCTCTTTCTTTCCTCAACAATAGCATAAGGTTTCTCTATCAAGGGACATGAGACAATGACCTACTTGTGTGCTTGTCCCCTAGGGTTTTGATTCAGAAATATTTATAAACAAATGCAAGAAATTGAACTACAACCATTCATTTAATAAGTTTTGCAGAAAAGTACTTACAAATCACCAAGAAATGACCATGCAAACCCTAGTTGTAACACCTTCCTTCAAGTGAAACACCATAAATACCAAAAATCTCTTCCTTCAACAAGTGTGCATCACTTAATTCAGCCAAAGACCCAAGATAGGGCGCCAAAATCAGAACTCACTAATGAGTGAGTAAGTTTTGATGAAAAAATGAGAGTGAAAATCTCTCATTTATACAAAACCTTGACCTAATTTTACATTTTAGGTCAAGTAAAAGGCCGACAAGGCCAAATTATCAAAATCATATTGTTTTACATTAAACTGTCAAATTAAATCCTAAATCAAGCTGAAAAGAGAGTAAAAGTCATTCCAGGGGAGATGTTAGCCCCTTTTTGGGCAGATGGGGTATCTTGGAGCAAAACGTTAGCCCACACGTGCCAATACTGCCCAGTCTGGCTCCCAAAAACATCCATACTGTTGGATGACATCATGGCTATGATGGGTGACGTCCTAGGCCTTCCAAGGCCAACGTTCCACTGAAAAAGGGCAAATCCCCCTAGGGCAAGCTCTGTCGGGGTGCCTCTGGTGGAACGTCCTCTTCTTCTCTGGTGCAAAGACTCTGATCAACCTCTGTCCTGTCTCTTCCCCTTGATGGGGTCTCAGCATCCATCTGGTGGGCTCTTCAACCCGATGGAGGTCCGAACTGATTATCTCCCAATGTGTACCAGTCCAAATGGTACCTATCCGTCGGGTATGGTCCTGCACATCAAAGGCTACACCCTCCATGGGCTCATTAGTCACAGGGATCACAACAATGTCAATCACATTTCATCATTAATATTATTAAACACATGCATAAAATCCCTAATACATCAATCAATAGCTCAAAGACGTTACACAAGCCTGCAATACAAGTCTGGGGAAAAGGACAAGGCTTCCTATTGCGCTAGTGTCCACAGAAAAAGGAAAGTTCCCAAAGAGATCTCATCCAAGCCATGTAAGTTGATGATGTAGTCAGGGGATGTCCAAGCACGTGGGTGCAGTAAGGGTCAAGGATGTAACGTGTTACCTGTGGGTGCCTTTGTAGAAGGCGAGTTGTCCCTGTCATGGATGCATTTTTTCCAAGCCCATTCTTTCCTTTATTCTTTTTATTCTTTTTATTCTTTTGGTTGTTTTTTTGTTCAAACGTTAATCAGGGGACACTGCCTTGGCATGGTGACCAGAGTTGACAGCGTTACCCACAAATACTTTCGTAGAGATGAGAAGGTTGGCTCGTGATGAGACCCCCTTTCCCTTGGCCATGCAACCAAGAGTCACTGCCCTGGCGTGGTAACCAGCTGGTGGCAATGTCATAATGCTAGGTACCCGTGGACCTAATAGACTGGCTCGTGATGAGACCCCCTATCCTCTGATTAGGTCTTGTTTGATTATTTCTTCGGGTCCCTCTTGTTTCTTGCTGAGAAGCTTTTCATTGCTTTCTCGGGGATCCCTGGGCGAAGCATCTCGAGGTTCATTTTTAGGCTTTTATCTTTTACCAGCTTGCTTTTACCTTCTGGGCCTTTAGCCCCTTCTTCCCACGAGGTAAGGTGCAATCCTGAAATAGGTCAACCCAATGCCTGGACAAGGGGAATGGGATAGGTGAGCGGGAAACAAGATGTAAGAGTGGTGCTATGATGGGAGCGGACGATGGTTTTTCAGAAATCCCCCCAGTGGCAAACCAAAACCTACAGACACAGGCTTGCTAGGGCACCCTGTCAATCCCCCCAAAAATGGTCAAGTGAGCAAATGTAAGATCCAAGCAGTCGTTAGAGATAAGAGGAACCAGATGCATATATTTAAAGGTTTCAATGATCAAAGGTGACACATACCATGATACCTGGACCAATTACCTCATGGAGCAAGAACCTCTTCTGATACAGAACCAATCCGATGGTGATGGATGTTGTTGTTACTGTCAAGACAAAAGATGATGGGAGAAAAGATGGGCCCTCCAGGGCTATGCTCAGGTCAATCCTGCTCTCGGTACTCCATGTCTAGGACCTGTGGGCCTCGAGACATGATCTCTTAGTTATCCCTAAAAAGTGGGGATAACAAGCACTACAATTTATTTGGGTACCCAATGTATTTTCATGCACCCAAAGAGAAGAAGTCCAAGCCAGATCCTTTAGGAAGAAAGGATACAATGAATCTTCAAAGACATCCCTAGTCAGAGACAAATTGAGACAAGCAGAGACGTTGTCCTTGAAGAAGAGACAGTTTTTCAAAGACCCAGAGAATCTCAGATGGAGATTAACAGTTGGACAACACCTTCTCCCCCTTCAGCAATTCAGAGGGAGATAGTCATTACTCCAGGTTATCCAGTTTCTCCAGTTGATATGTTCAAAGATATTGCAGTAGGGCATAAAATGCCTACCTAGATTCACTCTGCAAGAGGCAGAGAAACATACAAGCCTCTCAAGGCACATTCTGAGAAAGCAAAAGAGATTTTCGAGCTATCCTTCAGTCATGAGCCACTTCATTGATGCTGAGATAGCTTGTCTTAGAAAAACAACAAGAGCGTCGATATAGCAAGATGCCATAACAGAAGAATACCAGTATATCTTAAAAGAATGATGCATAAGATATTATTCAGGGACCAGAAAGGGAAGTCTATGGTAACTTCCAGGTGGATATATATGATCAAGCATGCCGCTGATGAAGGTGTCAAGAAATACAAAACAAGATCTATAGCTAGAAGTTTCTCACAAACAGAGGGAGTTGTCTATGATGAGACACTTGATCCAGTGAGCCCGATACACTTCCATCTGTACCTCCATCCATGAGTTGGAAACTATATCAGATAGATAGATTCTTGATAAATTTGGATTTCAACAAGAGTGTTGTTGATCCAAACATATATCATTACTGCATTGGTGACGAGCGCTTGATCCTGATGACTTATTCAAAAAGCGTTGTTGTTACAAGTAATCCTTGACTTCTGAATTCGAGATAAAGAATTTGAGTTTGATGCACTACTTCTTGGGACAAGAAGTATGACAGATGACCTATAAGATTTTCCTGAGTCAAGGAAAATATAAAGTGAAAATATTAAAGAAGTTCAGTATGACAGAATGCAAAATCCAACATGTTGGATTTAAAGAAGAAAATTGATGATGATTCAGACAAGATTGATCCACAGCTGATTGGATCACTAATGTATATGGTTAACACCAGACTTGATTCATACCATGCAGTGAATGTGCCTAGTCATTTCATGACTCAACCGAGACAGACTCACTAGACAAACAGCAAAACATGTATTGACATATATATGAGGCACAGTTGGATATGGCCTAAGATATGCCTCTAGTATAAACTTGATTTTGCAGAATATACCAATTCAAATTGAGCAGAAAGTACAGTGAACCGGAAAAGCACATCCAGCTAATGTTCTATCGTGAATTTTTTCATGGTTTCCTAATGCAGCAGGAAACAAAACTTTGTAGCCTTGAGTACCACAAAAACAGAGCATATAGCAGTGACTAAGCGAAGCAAAGTGGCTTCACAAAACTTCTACCAGATTTACTTGACCACGAGATGGATCCTAATCAAGAGCCAAGTATAAAGCTCCTTAAGGAACCCAGCGTTTCCTAATGGATTGAAACACAGCGAGATGAAATATTCTTATGTCAGAGATATGATGCAGAGGAAAATTGTATACTTGCAATACCTTTCTACACCTGAGCAGACTGCAAACATTTACACCAAATAGACTTGGTGAAGAACGCCTTCCGAGTTAAGAGGGAGTATTGATGACTCTAGCCAAAAACAAAATTTAGAGTACATCTGTATGAGACTTGGCTTGATGAAGAATGCCTCCCTAGCTGAGAGGGAGTGTTGATGAATGCAGCTATGGGAGACATCCTCTAGCTTACAAACCCGTGAGATGTGGAACATAGCAGCTATGTGAGTCTTTCCCTCAGCTTACAAACCTGGGAGAAAGCCCCTAAGAAGGGCACGTGGTTCCTGCCTGAGACAGAGTTAGGAACGTAGAGATGACCTCCTCCATTCAGAGAGTGAGAAGAACTCCAGATGATTATCCGGTGGAAAAGCGATCTGTTGAGTTAGGACGTGCTTGTGGCTAAGCACAAGGTGAACGTGTGAAATCCCAAAAGTGTTGGGCACATCATCATGTGAACAGAAATGAAGATGATGTGATAGCCTCCTCTGAGCAGCAGAGTTGACGAGAAGACTCCAGATAATTCTCTTGTCGGTGGCAATGGGAAAGCAGATCTGTAGAGTGGACGTGGCTGTGGATGAGCACAGGTGAACGTGTGAAGACCTGGTTCTTCTATGTAATGCAGTGAATCAGAGCTATGACATCCCTATGGATGTGGCCCTAGTGGATGAGCACTAGTGGGTGTACTAGATCCTTTGCTATATACTGTTCAAGAGTCAGACCTACCCATAACCCTAATTGTTATGTAAAGGGCACGGGTCGGCCCCAGCTTAATATGTTTAATAATAAATGTAAAAGATAATTAATATTAATATTAATATTAATTATAATAATAATAATAAATTATATAGTGACTTAAAGAGGTCGGCCCTGTTGAGCCAATAGACACCTTTGTTGATTGGACAAGTCCAATATAAGTAAGGGGTGATTCTCCATTGTGGAATCATATCTTCCTTGTGAATTTGGAAATTTCAGCAAATACATCTACTTGGCAAAAGGTGCGCACCTCTCTTGGGCACTAGAGTTCTAGGGTTTGAAGCACCCTCTTGTGTGCTAGGGTTTATCTTGGTGGAGGTCTTTCTCTTGAAGAATATAGCAAAGGATTTGGCTGGGTTTTCTTCCCTTGTTGAGAAGGGTTTCCCAGGATACTTCTTGTGTTCTTGTGCATGGTGTTTCTTCTTGTGATCTTGGTTGTTGCAACATTATTGTTTATGGTTAAGTGAAATGCTAAAATGGAATGAACTTCATGCTTAACCTAGCTTATGAAAAATCAACAGTCTCCTTCCATGACTGTCTTCCCCTTTGGCTGTGCACATGATCATCTTCAAGTCTGCTCTGATACCATGTTGAATTTATGGTAAGTTGATGCATTTTTCATTTTCTTTCTTATTTAGCATAAACAGAACCATAACTACTGCAGCAAACCAAGATCACATGAAGAATAACCATGCACAAGAACACAATAAGTATCCTGGGAAACCCTTCTCAACAAGGGAAAAAAACCCAGCCAATCCTTTGCTATATTCTCAAGAGAAAGACCTCCCACACCATTACCAAACCTAGCACACAAGAGGGTGCTATAATTCTCATAATTTCAGACCACAACTTCTGAAATCATGAGATGACACAATGATAAGTGTGTTTCCTCAATGGGGATTCACCTTTATTTATATAAGACTTGTCACATCAAATGATGTGTCGATTGGCACAATAGGGCCAACCTCAATAAGTCAAAATATAATTAATAATTACCATATTAATTATCTTTTACATTAATTATCTTTTATATTAAGGTGGGGCCAACCTGTACCCTTTACATTACAATTAGGGTTACACATAAGTCTGACTCCTGAACAATATACCAAGGGATCTCATACACCCACTAGCGCTCAGCCACTAGGGGCACATCCATAGGGATGTCCATATCTCTATCTCACTGCGTCTCACAGGAGAACCACACTCACTAGTGCTCAGCCACTAGGATCACATTCACTTGTGCTCATCCACAGGCACCTCCAACTCAGCAGATCTTCTTTCCCACTACATTACACAGGAGAGTCGTCTGGAGTTCATCATCTCAACTCTGTGCTCAAAGGAGGCTAATACATAGTTTTCATCTTTGTCTCATAACGATGCACCCATCTCATGGGAATTCACACGTTCACCTTGTGCTCGGCCACAGGCACGTCCAACTCAGCAAATCTCCTTTCTCATTGCGTTACGCAGGAGAATCACTTGGAATTCTTCTAAACTCTCTGTAAGGAGGAGCCCATCACTACATTCCAATTTTGTCTCAGATAGGAACCACACACCCATCTCAGGGGCTCTCTCTCAGGTCTGTGTCCTCGAGGATGTCTCACGTAGCTATAATCATCAACAAAATTCGGCCCTCTTTAAGGGTATTTGGTTGAAACTAAGTGGTGCGCAACTTCTTGGAGAGGCATTTTTGGTGTATCTTGGCTATTTTCATGGTGGGAAATCTTCAACTAGGGTTTGAGATTGATTATTCTTGGTGTAGTAAGTAGAAAATCTGCATTTCTTTATTGTGAATGAATGCTTATGATGAATTTTACTTTTTCATGTCAAAGATTATGAAATTGTTTGCTTGAAACCCTAGGAGAAAGGCATAAGTTATTATCCTTTTCTCTATAACTTTCTACTTGTTTAAATTTCTCAAGGAACACCATGTCTAGAAGTAGATACTAGATCCCTACCATTGTAGCACTCTAGTAACCTTACTTACATTGCCTATTGCATATTTTATCTCAAATTGTTTAAGGAAAAGAGAAATTGCTAGGGCCTAAGTTTTCTTACTTTCTAGCAATTACCTCTAGGACTTGGATGTTTGAGGCCTTGGGTTACCAACACCTCTCTCATCTTCTCCATCTCCTTTTACTAAGTAGTATCATTGCTATCTCACTCTAAGAGTTGTTGCTGCTATCATTGACTCCATTACCCTAAAAGTCTACTCACTACAAGTGATTGATTGATCAAACAACTTTCAAACCATCTTCCTTGGAGCATTTACTAACTTCTACTAACCATAGATTATGCAAATTCACTAACTAACTTGATGTTGTTGCAAAAGATTGCTACAGCCATCTAACAGCAGCAAATTGACCCTAAAGGTGACATTTTATACTAGCTAGACATTGCTAAAACTACTTGTGACTACCTAATATCAATTTGCCTAGTTAAAGCTATTATTTCAAGTCTTTTCTCAAGCATTTTGAAGCATAATTATTGTGGCTCTTACAAATTTATCATTGCTGTTATAAACTGTTATACTGCTGCAATTTCATATCAGCTAGTCTTTTATTAAGAGTTCATTGTCTTATGAAGCATTGATATCATTTTGGTACTTGTAAAGTGCCTTTTTTTCTCTTTGTTGTCTTGTTCTGGGCAGGTACACTAACATTTCTCTTTTGTGTCATCTCTAATAAGACATAAAGAACCTTTTTGACTTGAGTGACCTGTGACAGGGGAGGGATTTTCTTATATCATTTGCCTTAGCCTTCTCAAACCCTCAAGTCACTATGGACGTCTCCCCTAGGGTACTGTGACATACTCCTAAATAGAAAGGGGTTTCCTATTAAGGTGGTAGTGATAGGTCACTCCCAGTTACGCCAATTTTGTATCCACTTGCCTTGGGCTTTGGGCAAGTACAAATTGTGTGATAACAGTGCCTATCATGGAGGAGGCAACTGCATGGTTAGAGGAGGAACAACAATAGGAGGAGAAACAAGGAAAGGGGGAGGAGGCGGAGGAGCAACTTGAAGACATCATGGAGGGTGATGTGCTAGCATCAACACCACCTTCTACACTTATTGATACACCTACTTCTACACACACCAGTCATTGTTTACTATCAGACTCGTGGCCTTCTACTGCCAGAGGCAAGCCTAAAAAACAACCCATTATCTTTTCCCGTAAAAGGGGGAGAGGGCATTGATATAAGATAGCTAGCTACTAGTTTTGTCTCATTTGTCATTGTATATCGACCCCATGATGATGAGATACATTTATAATTATATATGTGATGTCATTTTGTATTGGTTCTGGGTTCAGGATTTAGTATTGACTTTGATGTATCATTTTTTATTTGGCATCCACTACATCATATATATCAGTTTTTTCTCCACATTTATGTGCCAATGTGTTTATTTGATGTTCTTGTTGTTTATATGTTTAAAATTTTGAAACAAATGAATATATTTTGTATTTTATAATGTTTGCCAATTTTTTCTAAAACGATGTTTTTCGGAGCCTCATTGATTTTTTGTCGATGTCGATGTCGATGTTATCAACACTAGTCAGGATCACCGTCTTCATTGCAAACCATGAGACATGATCTCCTCTAGTTACCCCTAGGCATGGGGGCATAACATCTGGCTCCAACATGGGGACGTGCTCACCGTAGAGGGCATGAGAGCCTAAACATCTTTGGTTATCCAAGACCTACAATCCTGCACCCACTTCTAACAACACTAACACTTCAACAGTAAAGACCAGTGCATTTGATCCATCAGGGTTAGTAGTAAACCAAAAATCATGCTGGAAAGAAAATTTTCATTATACATGATAAAGTAATGATACAATGACCAATGCAGGTTCCTAACATGGATGCATAATATACAAAATGAGAACGCAATGACATGTCCGTGCAAGAGAGTGCAAAGCTATACTAGCATGGATGTATGATGCAAACATATATACAAATGCAATGCAAGATGCAAATGCCCTACCTAACCTACCTAATCTATATTGTACTCAAGAATTCAAGTCTCCTCCCCCTGATGGGGTTTGAGAAGGGATCCACTAATGGGTAGCGGCAATCTCCTTCACTCCAGCATGGATATATAGTAGGAATCATTGATGGACTTCTTTTAAATCTTGTAGGGGCCTAGCCAACATTTATCAAACTCCTCGCATGTATTGGGTTGACCCTTCCTCTTGTCCCACATTAAGACCAGCATTCCTTGTTTATAATCCTCCTCCTTGAGATCAATCGTTCCTTGACTTGCCTTGATGTCCTGCTTCAAGGGAGGCGGGTGGGACTTTATCATAAGAATATCTTCTTGGCCATTTTTACTTAATTGTTCTTTATCACCTTTCTTCAAGATTGTGATAGAGCCCACAACTTTGTCATTGTATTTGTCAAGTTGCTTCTAATAGTCTTCCCTTTCGGACCATACTATATCACCAATATCCTCTTCTTGGGCGAAAGGAAGATCATCTGAGTCAAAGTTAAGAGGGGAATCTATAAATTCTTTAGGTTGGTCTTCTTCTAGGGGGATATCATTTTCAAGGTCACTATCAAAATCTTCAACATGGGCCTTTGTCCTTGGTTGATTATATAGAATAACAAGGGCTTCATTTCCCATGGGTATAGTAGCATACGATAGCATAAGATAAGTCCATCTATAAGGTACCACCCAATGTTGCAGCCCACTTCCTAGATAAAATCATTCCCCAAATGTCAGGTAAATCGACAGCCACAATGTCCATCAAAAAAACTATCTCCGGGTATCTTGCAAGGCGAACTTCTAAATTTTCTATCAAACCATATGCACTAATGGCCTTGGAATCAATTCCACAAACATTCCCATAAGGTCTCGTGATTTTCAAGCCAAACTTTCTCATCACTCTCAAAGTCATGATATTTGCAGATGCCCGAGAGTCCAGCATATTGTTGTTAAGCCACTTATTATTTAACTCTAGAGAGATGAAGAAAGGTGGATGCTCTTCATAGTATCGTCTGCAATGGTTTGCTTGTATCAATATAGGGCGGTCCCCAAGTTCTCCTTGTACCCTAAGGAATCTCTCAACTTTGTTTCTCATTGAAGGAATCTTAATATTCTTTGTGAGAGGTACCAGTACGTTTACCTTTGCCAAGATGCTAGCTATGTCAATATTCAAGTCTATTTCATCATTCCTTGGCAATGTTGGCTAAGGAAGGACACTATCTTTGGATGGAGTAGGGGGTCTCGGCCGAGGAAATCTAGGATCATTGGGAGGAGCTTGAGGCGCATTCTATTGTCTAGCATAAACTTGTGACTCTTTCTTTCTAAGCCTCTCTCTTGATTTTTCGTCCATTTGGCTCAAGATTTCCATCATGGCCCTCCTAGCAACCTCTTTCTTGCATTCCTCAAGTTGCTCTTAGGTGATATTGAAATACTCTTGAGAAGATATAATGAAAATAGAGTCCAAGGTATCAAGAAAACTCATGTACACAGGTCCCCCATCATTATTCCTCAGGCAATCGTGTTCTCCATTTGCATCCCTATAAGGAAAACACAAAGGAGTCTCTTCTTGGTCTATAATGATAGCAGGATCTAAGGTATTAGGGACTCTTTGCTCATTTGGAGCCCTAGGTCTCCATGTTTGGTTCTGCCTTTGGGATTGACCCTTATAAGGAGGCCTCCTCACGGTTTGTCGTTGCACCCTTAATAAGTTTGCAATCTTGTTCATCATCAAGGTTTAGTTTAGAGTGAGGTTATTCATTGCTTCTTTCATCCTTTGGTCCAATGGAGCGCTTATCTGTTGGGTTGGCTCGGTATTATAAAATGTTCTTGGCTTGCTATCAGCTTTGGTCCTTGGGGCATAGAAAGGTTCAACCTTACACGAGGAAAGATTAGACTCAATCCTTGAAGCTAATTCTCGGGATTCTTCAAGAGTCTTTGGGAGCTTGTCTTTGAGCATGAACCCAAAATGTCCTAGAAAGGAGTTGGTATAGAGGAAAAGAAGATGTAATCTTCTGGGGCAAAGATTGTTAGGCATTTGTTGAAGCAACTTCTCAAACCTGGTATCAAACTCTTTGACGTTTTCATTAACTTTCTTTCTCATTTCACTAAGTCGCAACAACAGCATGTTAGGGTCTTCTTTAGTGCCCCATCTTTTCATGAAGACTTCTTTGAAGGAATCCCAGTTTTTTTTACCCTTGATAGGAAGACTATTATACCATCTCCTAGCGTCTTCAACAAAAGACGCAGAAAAGAGTTTCATCACTACATCTTCAACATCATCATTTATGGTATGGTTTTGGAAGCAAGCCCAGAAATTATCTAAGTATTCTTCAGCAATAGTGACATCATTATAGGAAAATTTGGGCAACCAGTTTTCGAACTTCTAAGGCATGTTACGAGGGTATCTTGGGATTGCAGACATGTCTAGAGGTTTGAAGACATTGGCCACCCATGGCTTTTGAGCCATTGAAGATAGAGGAAGTTTTCCACCAAACAAAGATTTGACTATGGCAGAATTGTGAGGAAGCTTTCTCTTGTAAGTCTTAGGAGGGTTAGAAATCCTCCTATTAGGACTTTGTTTGATGCTCTCAACCCTTGAGCTTAGTGGAGTCACCAAATGATCCCTTTAGGATCATCAAAGGTAAGTGAGAGATACTTCCCTTAGTGGAGTCGTCGGGAAAGCTTAAGGAGAAAGGCTTTGGGATAAGCTTACCAGAAGGATGTCATAGAGAGAATGACTCATTCTCCCCGGCAACGAAACCAAAATTTTATCACAGGATTTGAACATGTGCAAATATCTCCACAAGACCCCAATCTTGTGTAACGATTGGACGTTTCTACCACTCTCACCTAAGTAGATACTTCCCTCATTTTAGTGATGGATGAAGATCCAACACAAGGGAGGCTTCCTTGGTGACCTCAAAGGATCAAATAGCAAGATTAGTCGAGCCTACAGCCCCCTAACTTGGCCACTTGAAGGTTAGGTCTAGGTCTAGGAGAGGTAAGAAAGGTAACAAGGTAATTGATTCACTTGTACGAGACAATGAACAATTTGGAGCATAATATGGTCAATTACCAAGTTATATAGATCATAAATGACCTCTTAGACACTAGATAAGCAATAAATCCAATTGTTGTTGCAAATTACAACAATAAGACAATGTATAACAGCAATCAATCCTTTGCAACAGCAACAAGAAAAAGTATCCAAAAATACAACAATTGAGCATGGAAATTAAGCCTTCAACATATGCAACAACATCCAATTGCTAGATTTGAATTCTCAATATCTTAAGCCACTTTTCCAAGTAAGTATGCAGCAATTAAAGTAAAGTTTAAACCCTAGTGGCAAGAGAAGTTAGAGTTAGAGTTAGAGAAGTTAGCAAAATCACTTTGAAAGAGAGAATGCTAGTTCTAAGTGCAATTTTCACCATAATAAGAGCTTTAGACTAGTGTCATCGTCTTTTAGGGCTTATGGAGTCAAGCATGCAACAACTTGAAGATTGAACTAGATGATTAAGAAGAATGAGGTTTAAACCCTAAGGTGCAAAGCCTATTGGGCTTTAGGACTAAACCTTAAAGAAAATGATCTCTAGGGTGTGAAGCCTCTTGGGCCCTAAGTGTCGTTTTCTCTCTTCTAGACAACCTAGGTCAAGGATCAAAGACTACGATCAAAACCCTAAGGTAAAAAGCCTCTTGGGCCTTAGGTCCTTGAATCCTAGCAAGAGAATGCTTTCACAAAACTTTGATGAACAAAGCATATGAAGGTGAGAAAGACTTATGTCTCCTCCCTAAGGTTTCACCAAGACAAAGTAACATGCAGCAAGATAATAATTATCACCTTAAAACATTAGCAATGACATAAATATGCAACAATTACTTACTTATCCAAGTCGCCAGGCAAAGAAAAACCCTAGTTGCAGCAACATACCATTCAAGAAAGCAAAAGCATCCACAAAGATCCTTCTTCAACAAGTGCGCATGAGATCCAAGAGACGAAAAGAGAGTAGAGTGAAACTTTTCTATCTCTTCGACACAAGTGTGAGGAGTGAAAGTGATGGTGAAAAATGAATGGAGCGTTAGCCTTATTTATAAGGGAAACCCTAGCGCTCAAATAGTTCAAAAGGAAAAAATTCATGTCTACAAGTGGGTCCAAGCCCTCAATATTCCTCTACAAATGATAACTCATGTCAAGACAATATATTAATTCCCTCCTAGGTCACACAAATCATGACGTCATGCTCCAAGAGGGTGCGAGAAGGCCTTCCAAGGCCACGTGTCATCATCTCATGGGGCAATCATGGTAAGAGGTGCATCTCCTCATATATGATCATGTCACATCAATGCTACCCCAAGTGATCATCAAACCCCATCATCGTCAGAGCCTAAAGTGTGACGTCATCATCAAAGGAGGTCCAACGTCCAAGGTGTAGAGCACATTGTCGAGGGTGGAGAGGAGTGTATCTCATATTTGCAAGGCATCCAGTTGTCCATTGGTGCAACTTCTTCCATACAATGAGTAATAATCCCTGGGGTATGACGCCCAGCATGTGGGCTTCCAACCCATCTGTGTGCCACCATGGCCAAATCTGTCGAAATCAAGTCCATCTATCCATCGTCCAAGGTCCTGAAGATGTGAGAGCCATTGTCTAAATGTGTCAAGTCATTGGGCATCCTTCTAGAACCATGCTAGGGGCATCCAGATCAAAACAAAATATGAAATCAAGTAAATTCAATGTTCATAAAATATACCAGTCCTTGAATCATTCAAAGTAAGTTGTTACTTAAGATATAAGCCACATGAATAATTCACATCAAGTATCCCCTTCAAATTTCACACTACCTCGGGACTTTATGTAAGTTGGCAAGTTTGAATATGGGAGGGCCTTCATCTGACCCTATTAGGTGTGCCAACCAAAGCAATGAAAGAAAAGACCCAAGTAGAGGGACATGTCCCGAGAGAAGTGGTGAAAGAAAAGAACCCTTCAAGAGTAAGTGTGATAGTGATATGGATCGGGGTTACTTCATGGTATGGTGTCATTTAGTTCATTTCTATGAGCGCCTTTGTGGAGGGTGCGCTTGCTCTTGAGTTACCACTTTCTAAACTCTATGTTTTCTCGAACCCCTTAATCTACTTATTTATTTGTCCTCTTATCATATTTGCAAGTCCCCTTTATAAGGTTTTAAGCCATAGCATCACTGCATTAGTACTAGGGCGAACGCGGAAAGGGTAGAGTTCAAGTTTGGACTAGCTTTTGAGAGTCCTTTGTTGTTCTTTCTTTCTTTAGCATTTATTCTTTCTTTATTCTTCTTTTGCTAGTAGCTACAATCAACCTCTGGGCCTTCAACCCCTCTTCTCATGAGAGAATGGACCATGATCCATTACCAAAGTCTAGTACACTGCGACAAGATCCAGGATGGAAAGTGTTAAGTATGGTGGGGAAACGGAACGTTACCCTTGTGAGGGCCCCCCAATAGTACCTCTTTTCCCTGGGCGGTGACAACACAGGATTAGGGCACAGATGTTGGCCACCAAGGTGAAACAAGGAAACAAACATAACTTCTTGAGATGGTGATCCATTATCCAACTTCAACTAATGATCCTCATCCACATGCCTAGTATATTAAGCACAACACTTTGCATGAAAGAAGGACTAACATACCTCATGGTGACGTTGGCTTACCATCTCCCATACATTGATTTGACTAGATGTGATGAGCTTGGTTGATCTGAAGAAAAAGAGGCAATCTGGGGGGGGGTTGTTGGGTTGCTATCTGTGGACATCCTAATCATCATCATGCTCGGGATCATTGTCTTCATTGCGGCTCATGAGACATGATCACCTCTAGTTACCCCTAAGCATGGTAGGGTAACTGCCGACAAATGGCTTCCAACTATAAATGTTGAGCTCCAAACTCTACCTAAGCAATGGAATAGGGAACAATCATTTGCATCAAATGATGCATCTATGAAGGAGGGTTTGGACTCCCTCAATCCTAGCCCAATATGTCTGCAACATACTCGATCCCCAAACCTCTCACCCATAAAAAATAGTGGGTTTGATAATTATCTCCATAAGGTGCATCTTGGACGAGATGTCTTGAAAGTGCCTCTAAAAGCATTGACGTTCAAGAAGGGAAAGAAAGTCATAACCCTTATTGAGCTGACACTAGAAGGTCTGTCACAAACTGAACCATGGTCGTGTGAACTAAACTCCCAAATAGGTGTATGCGATGGTGATCTCGACTTCTTGCCCCTAAAAGAAGAAATGATACTCGGAAAGTGCATGCTTTCATGCATTGAAGATCATTACCATGGTTTTACCTAGGTTAATCATCAATTGTTGAAGGTCACAAAATCTGGAAAGGGCATTAATCTATCTCTAAACTCCCTTGGGTGAAGAGGCCAAAAGGATAAAGTAGCCAACAAAGAGAAGCAGCAAGAAAGACTCCAATGCATCAATATAGAAAGAGGGTGGGCAAGAACGGGCAACCCTACTTAACCCCAATGGTGCTTCATAAAGTCTGAAAGGTCGTGACCTATGTGAAGACGACAAAGAACCAACACATAGACTCATGATGGTAGTCAAGAGGGTCTCTAAAATACCAATATCACAAAGTTGTTGGCAGATAGACTCTCTCATGACTATGTCAAATGCTTTTTGGAAGTCCACACAACAACAGAAGAGTTTCGATGAGCATCCTCAATAATAGCCCTAAGCGTGAATATGGTCCATGCTCTTGTGATCCATGCAGAATCATACCTTACCTCTAGGCCTGAGACCGCTCGTCTCCAACTCTTCCAAGAGTCACAAGTGAAGAGTCCTAGCATAAAGGTTGAAGAAGGTGTGGCCTATCATGATGATCTGATAATTATAGGGATTTGAGCCAGTCCCCAATTTGAAAATCAGGTGAATGATGTTTTGGGACCAAGTCTGAGGGAAACCAGAAAAGACGGCATGATTAAACAAATTGGCAATGTGGGAGATGAGAGAGTAAAGACCATGCTTGAAGAACTCGGTCTGGAGACCTTCCTCATCAATTGCATTGCTAGTGCTCGAGTTTGACTGTCCTCCTATTGTTGTCATAGGAGAAAAGATGGCATGAGGGAGGTTAGGGAAGTGACACCAAAGGGGGTTTGTATAGGAATATCATAAAGGGAGGCACTGAGAGAACATGGCTTGGAAATCCAGTTCACGACTCAATGAATTAATGTGATTATGTTCAGAAAATAAATTCGATTACATTCAAATTCATTCATAATACATATTATTCAAATGAAACTCAAATAGAATCCGTTTTTTATAAACTGAAAATAAATTGAAAAGAAAAACTAAATAAATAACTTAAAACGTGATGTTATAATTACAAATTATATATAGCCCACGGGTGTGGCCTAGCAGTAAGTTGAGAGGTGATCAAACTTGTATTAACGCTGAGACACAATTTCAAAACCCCTGAATGGGTGCGAATGAGGCCAGGTGCAAGTCCTGGGTGATTTTGATGGCATAGAAACACCCCTCATACTGCAGTCGCTTAGCCGAAGGACAGCTATAAGTTATTATAAGTAGCATTTCCATATATATGATGTTATCCTAAGCTTATACACTATAGTTTATTAAAATAATTTTAAAATTTTGAATTATATATTTTCTCAAACCTAATGGTTAATTTTATAATATCTTTTCCAATTGGCAATTTTTTTTCGAATTCCATTGTCACCGAATTTGAACATGAACATAAACCAGGTGATTTCACAATCCAACAACTATGATGTTTGATTATAATATGAACATAGCAATATAAGATAGCAAAAGTTATAAGAATCACCTTCATGATGCTTATTCCAACAGCATCAAGTTCATATAGACGACAAATCTCAAGAGCCTGCTCAAATGACAGATCATTCATTAAATTAATTAAATGGATCCTCAAACCTGGCCAACCCACCCAGTACTTCATAGTTGTCAGAATTATCACAAATAAAACAAGAAGTATAACTTTGCAAACAAACATTCCAGTTTCTTCATCTCTCCTACCTTTAGAGCTAGTCGACTGTCTCTAGTAAATGGTTGCCTTAGTAGCAAAATCTCCAATAATCTCAAACCCTGTCTTGGGCAAGATGCCAGATAAATAGGTGCCATCTGGGTAAGTTAAACAATATGCAAGATAAGTGAGCAGACCAAACACAAGGAAATATACTAAAAAGCTTGCAGTTAAGGATTCTCGAAGATTTTCATGAGAATTAACAAATGGTTATAATCCAAACACAGTTGAGCCTCAAAGCCATGAGCAAGGAACAAAGAAGAAAAGAAAGGTACAAAAAATATAAAAATGTTCATAATCAAGTAAAACAAAGCTACCCAAAGCGTTGAGTTTATACAGCATAAATAGATATCAATTAGAATGTTGGGACTGAAATCAACTGCAATATTCATCCATATTCTGTGTTTTCAGATGAATTGTTACCATTTGAATTACTCTGATATGACAACATGCTTTTCTTAACCATCAGACTCCATTTCTGCCATGATTATGCAGCTATTATGATGTGGCTCTACATGTTCAAGTTCACCAGATAGTATGGGGACAGTGCAAGATTGTATAATATAGGACCACGGTCAATACTTCTCAGATGTAATTGCAAAATCCTAGAATTGAAACAGTTCAAGGTGGTGCTACATATTTGAACAGCAGTGATTTTTCCATATCCTAACAAGGCACCAAAATGGTCAACATTCCCAGGCATTGTAAATTTTCATTTTGCATCCTTGACATCGCATTCTATGTGGATCAGTGTGCCTTCATTCCTTATTCCACCCCAAACCATGGGTATTGGCTCCCTACCTAGATAGGTCGACAATTTGTGAAAGAAGATGAGATAGCATACAAATCTTAACCCAGAAGAGAGACATATTTTCAATAAATACAGATGTTACTCCATGAATTTTCACATTTAAATGGAGAGCTCTCCAAATTGGAATTTAAGCTATAGTATGATATATCAGTGAATCCTCCCTCCACAATTATTATGGTACTCTATACATTGGATTGGAACCATACGAAGCATTCACGGGATAATAACATAAGCGATAAACAATTAGAACTATTGCATCTACCCAATAAGCATAATACATATACACAAATATTCAAAATTATACGCTGATTTGTTGTCTCCACACTCCATAGTAACCAGATTTCGAGGGTATCAGTGCAGAATTTTTGGAAATTAGGCTAGCCAGGTGCAGATGTACAATTATACTGACAAGAAAGAAATATAAATGATAAGAAAAATACAAGGAAAAAAATGTTGCGAAACTTGAAGTTTTAGGTGTGTTATCGCACAGTTTGTACTTGGAAGTAAAGGAAAGGCCAACTGACGTAACTGGAGACTATCCTATCACTATCACCTCAATAGGATAACTCTTCCTATTTAGGGTGGTAGGCCCAGGGGAGACGTCCCCAGTGACCTGGGGTTTCGAGAAGGCAAAGGGTAAAGGCTAAGATATAGGTTTCCCTCTCACAAGTCACCACCGATCAGAAAGTCCGGCTAAACAGCCAATAAAGATAACAATAACCAGAAGTGTACCTGCCCGGAACAAAGCAACAAGAAACTATATATTTGCAAGATCACTCGCTGGTTAGTACTTCATGTAATTGGAGACTTTCTCAAATAAGCAATTGACTAATATTATTGATGAAGCAACCAATGATGTATAATAGCAATAATCACAATATGTTGCTTCACAATAAATGATTTTAAAGAAGCTTCACAATGAACAAGAACGATTTATCATCAATTTCACAATATCAACATTCAATAGAAGCAAAGACTACTATGCTTTAGCCAATCTTTCAATTGCTTTAAAGAAGCATGAAATGCTGCAAAGTATAATTATAAATCAAATGGATAATGGCAGCAATAGGGTTAGTAGGTTAGGATTAGAAGGTATTAGTATTTGTTCAAAGGTGTTGGATGTTTGAGGTTTGTGATCAAGGCACTCAAGTAAAAGGTCTTAGACTAGTGCATTCATAGGGCAAATGGAGTCAAGGATAGTGGCAAGAGTTGAAGGACAATATGATAATAGCATGGCCAAAGACAAGAGGAATTCGATGGTGAAGTGTTGATAAGCCAAGGCTTCAACCATCAAACCCTAGGGGAAAACGACTTACTAAGGTGTAGGCAACCCTAGGCCTTAGCACGTTTTCCTCCTTCTTTAGCTCAACAACAAGGTAAAATCGGCTAGGGTGAAGAGCAAATGATAGGGTGTTGCAATGGCAAGGCCCTAGCAATGTCTTCACAAGATAAAATGGCTCCTTGTCATAATCTAGTAGGGAATTAAAATAAGGACACCAACATGTGCTTATTTCCTAGGGTTTATTCAACAAATTTCATTAACAAAATGCAAGTAAAATACTATAACCATTCAAGTAATGGAAGGATTGCAGAAATTCACTTACATTCACCATGCATTCATCAAGCCAAACCCTAGTTGTAAACCTTCCACCAAGAAAAATGTCAAAAATAGCCAAAATAAGCCTCTTTCAACAAGTGTGCACTAGTAATTTCAGCCAACACCCTAAAGGAGGATGCAAATTTCAGACCTCACACAAGTGTGAGTGAAAGACGATCTATAAAAGAGAATTTAGCTCTCTTATACCATACTAATGACCTTAATTAAATTTTAGGTCACAAAAGGCCGACAAGGCCAAAAATACATAATAATATTGTTTTTACATTAAATGTCAAAATCAAACCCTAAATCAAGCAAAGATGAAAACGTCATGTCCTTTTAGGGTGACGTTAGTGTTAGAAAGTAATGGATGTGCTCGTTTAACCATAGACAATATAGCAATATTGTCACCCAACCATAGGCCGAAGCCACCCCCGAGCACCTTAACCTTGACGGAGAATCATTCCAGAAGCAAACCCTAAGCTGGATAGCCAAACAAAGGTGGCGCACCTTTCTCCAAGGATAGCGCACCAAGCAAGAGTAACAAGAGCTGATCAGAGAGTCCAAACCATAACCAAGAGATAGTCCAAGCCAAAACCGAAATCTGCTAGTTGCAGCTCTCCTCCAAACTTGGGCACAAACTGGCCAACTGCAGTGCGCACAAGTGTTGCTTCTGTAGTTCTAAGAATACTGGCCAGAATGAAGACTAGCCTCTTGTATTTATACTATTTCTGGCAGACTGCCTGGGCCGACTTCTCATTCTGGGTACTAATTCTTTAGTATATAACATTTCCTTTAGCCGACTTCTTCTCTTGGAGGCTAATAACCTAATACAAGTCATTCTCTTGAGCCGACATGTCTTCTAGGGTTATTAACTAATTAATTAGGGTTTCTTCTTGCTTCCCAGAATATTCTATTCTCGTTAGATTTACACGTGGAGGTAAATACCTCCCACAGCTACCATAATATCAACAGTTAGCCCCTTCTAGGGAAACGTTGGCCTCCTGGAGAAAAACGTTAGGCCTCCTTGGGCCTCCGGAACATGCCACACGTGCCACAACTGCCTCCCAAAAACCTCCACAAGTGTTGGATGACGTCATGAATGTCCTGGGTAACATCAAGGGCCTCCCAAGGCCAACGTCCTGGTGGAAATGGCACAACCCCCCTAGGTACAGGTCTGCTGAGCTGCCTCTGGTGGAACGTCCTCCTCTTCTCCGGTGCAAACCCCTTGATCTGTCTTTGCCCCCGGTTGGGGTCTCAGCATCCATATGATGGGCTTTCAGCCCCATGGAGGTCCGAACTAATCATCTCCCCATGTGTACCTGTCCATAATGGTACCTGTCTGTCAGGTATGGTCTTGCACATCAACAGATACGCCCTCCATGGACTCATAAGTCACAAGGATCATAACAATGTCAATCACATCTAATCATCAATTTTATTAAACATGTGCATAAAACCCCTTTTACTCAGTCAAGTGCTCAAAGACATTACACTAATCTGCAAGCCAAGTTTGGAGGAAGTGATAGGGCGTCCTATTGGGCTAATGCTCACTGGATGTGGGGTGTTTCCAGGAAAAATCAAATCCAAGCCATGTGAGTGAATGAGGTGGTAAGGGATGTTTGGGAAAGACCAGCGAGTGAGCTTGCAAATATAGTTTCTTGTTGCTTTGTTCCGGGCATGTACATTTTTGGTTATTATTATCTTTTATTGGTTGTTTAGCCGAACTTTCTGATCAGTGGTGACTTGTGAGAGGGAAACCTTTACCTTAGCCTTTACCCTTTGCCTTCTCAAAACCCCAGGTCACCAAGGACGTCTCCCCTGGGCCTACCACCCTAAATAGAAAGTGACTTCCTGTTGAGGTGACAGTGATAGGATAGTCTCTTGTTGTGTCAGTTTGTCTTCTTTCACCTTTCCTTTACATCCAAGTACAAACTGTGTGATAACAAGGTGCACAAATCCAATAACATCATATAATGATCTGAGTCATGATTTAATTCTTGATAAGAAAAATTTCCCATGAATGCTAATGGTAGCAGTGATGTAGCTATTGCCACTGTGGATTAGTTGTTGGTCGAATCCCAAGTACATCAGTTTGGGTACCACGAAATCTAGGTGCAATAACCCTAGTAACACTGACACCACATGAAATGTACTTGGCAAGAATTATTTACTGAGCAAGTTCTACTGTTAAAGAGTCACAATACCATACAAAGGAATAATTATAATCCTAAACGTTGAGAAGTGATGTAAGCAGAGGAACCACAAGAAAAAAAAGAAAAAATAATAATAATAAAATATGCCATCATTGGATCTATCTTCAATTGCAAATTCACTCATAAATGACATAGGTTCAGAGTGTCACTTAATATTAATGTATCCTATAACTTCTCCACTTCTCAGAAAGGTCTTGGTCAATTCATGTAAGCGATAGATTGCAAGCTTTGAGATGGCAAGAACTCTAGGTTACAATATTGTAGCACTAGTTGCTAACCTTTCTTAAGATTTCTTTAGTTAGAAATTTATTGTCAAGGATACCTCAACTTTGTTCGAAAAAAATTTGGAGAGGCAATAGTTTTTCTCGCAAGAGTGAGCATAGTCTAAAGGTCATAGCATTATATATATGAGTTGTTTGAATTAAGTAATAAACTGACTTTAGACATTATGCAATAAAGTCAAATGGCACATGAATAAAAATGGTTAAGACATTTAAAGTATAATTAGCATTTAGTTCTGTCTTAACTCAATGATAGTTGGTTATATAGGTGATTGTCTCTCTCATGAGACATATGAGAACACAGACAAGTGATGCACTTACGTGCCAAAAAAGGCACAAAGGCACCCAATGGCATATATTTAATTTAGTGAAAAAAAAAAAAACTTTTTAATATTTCCGAAGTTATAACTTACGAAAACAATAATGATCAAATAATTCAATGAAAAATGAAGGCGACAAACCAATGGTGGCTCGTGTAAAAGGAATCAGTCCCTAGAATCGACAAGTCAAAGGGAGGTCGACAGCCAAACAGATGAAATAAATGACAAACAAGTCAGACGATGAAATAGCAATTGTAGACATGCAACATTCAAGGGAGAAGGGCCATTTTAACAAGAATAAAACATCTGACAGATTTGAGAACGAATATATATATATATATGAAATAAATGACAAACAAGTCAGACAATAAAATAGCAATTGTAGACATGCAACATTCAAGGGAGAAGGGCCATTTTAACAAGAATAAAACATCTGACAGATATGAGAATGAATATATATATATATATATATATATAAAGAGAGAGAGAGAGAGAGAGAGATAACATAGCCACTATGATCAATGGGTCAAAAGAGACTTCAACAATATTTCCCAACCAGCCACAACAAACCAAATGACATAAAAAAATTGTCCAGGTATTAACAGGTCTAATAGCAATGGGTTTGATAGTATTTATGAATGGAATGTGAGGTTAACAGGCAGTGGGGCATGCAAACGCCACTAAAAAGAACAAAAACGACAACCATCAGACAAATCAAAGGCATTGGCGATGTGCAGTCAACAACAGGTGAGAGCACCAAGACCACAGTGGCAGACAAACAATCCAGTAGCTAACAACAAAAAGTCTCATGAAGTAGAAGTAAATGAATTATTATACAAACATTTTGAAGTATTTAATTACAAAGCGTGATTGCTTGAGGAAGATTACATGGGTGCATTTCATGGGCATAGAGTCTAAACAACAAACGTGGACAGCGATTAGACAACCAGAGTTACAAGGATATGACCAACATTTGTAAACTGGATCAACATCAATCACAAATGTTATTAGAATCAGCTAGACCAGACCAGTTCACATTGGAGAGGGGCCAAACTGGATCAATAGGCCGATTGTGTCCCAAACCAACTGATTCAGTTGGACCTACAGGTTTTGATTTAGAATGAGCCTCAAAAAACTGGGTCCCACTTGTGCACCATCAAGCCCAAAAAACTGAAAAAATAAACAAGAAAAAGAAAGAAAGGTCTTACATGCTATACACATGAGAAAACTTTGCATATTTAGTGTCTAATGGTTTGGATTTATATTGATGTACATGAATATATACATTGTTTTTTAAACGCATATTTTATGTATTTACAGTCAGCCAGTTTTTTGGCCGAGTCCGGTCCAACCTTTGTCCAGTTCCAGTTTCAGTTCCAATTCTGACGACATGGATAAACACACAGACATGGAAGCTTTTTGATTTGATGTCCAAGATTGATGTCTTAGAAAAATAGAAAAAAATAAATTAGAAAGGGGTAAACGATAAGTCTGTGCAAACAATCCTGCATATGGTTAAGATAGAGGTATGAAATGGAAGACATCAAAGGGGACAATAACAATGATCAACACATCAGGTAATGTCACTTAGCATAGGATGTGACATGGTCATCTTTGTGACAATGGAATATCTACAGCTGGTTAAGCAACATGACATGGAGAAATGCCTCGCTCATGGTGCAGGATGCTGACATGGAATTCCAGATTTAAGGCAGCGAGGGTAGACCATATTAGATGTTGGGTGATCACTGGGTATGTCATAGGCATCTGTAATGTCCCCCACCTCTTGATGAAGAGGTTTGGAGAGACACAGTAGTCTAGTTGTCCCCACTAGACTATAGTCTCATGCATCATGGGGACAAAGTCAACCAAAAGCCATTACCTAAGCACAACGTTATATTATTGAGTTGACTTTGGGATAAAAAAGTAACTAAAGGAAAGAAAAGAGCATGTGGGGAAAAGCTAGGAGTTAACAGAGAAATAGATCTGGAGTATAAAAGAAAGTAAGGACGCACTTCTCATTCATTCTGGATTATTATTACATTTTGCTTTTGGGTTCTTGAGCACAAAACAGTTTTGAGGGTTTTGAGACTACAAACCCTAGAAATCAACTCGGTGGTGAAAGATCCCACCTCTCTTGATCCAAGCTTGTTCTCAGGGATGCAATACTCCACCCACACCATGCTACAACAGCTACAGGTACCATCAAGCATTCAAGGAAGGAACAGTGCGCAACCTAAGGGGTTTCCAGCAAGGAGGGCGCACCATTGAAGAAAGAAGAGTTTGATCCAGGAGATAGAGGAGGCTTTTGGACTTTTGGACTTTTGGACATTTGGGTTTTCTCTGTAGGGCCTCAGCCATCATTCCTAGCATATTTGGAGAGTGGTTTACTTGCCATTTGATTTATTGGAGCGTGGCAAGAGTTGGAGAGAAGGAGGGCACACTGCAGCTAAGGGTTTCATCAGTTTGGAGGAGTAGATCTTCACTATTCAACTGGAGACTTCACCAGGGGGCTTGTCTTGCCCCGATCTACATTCCCAACATGCTTCATAGCATTTGGAGGCTCCCAACAATGAGGCCGAATTATTGGGTCTCTGCAGTCATCCAGGAGGGCGCAACTCAGTTTGGGGTTTCAGTTATTGGAGAAGCAGATCTCTATCTTTCAGCCTGAGACTTCAAGAGGGGGTTTGTCTTGCCTCGATCTACTATTCCATGCAGTTTCAGAGAAATGGAGGCTTCTAGCAACAGGGCCGAATTATTGAGTTTATTCAGCCATCCAGAAGGGCACAGCTCAGCCAAGGGCATTTGGATCTGAACCTTGGAGGGAAAGAAATTAATCTTGTATCTTGCATCAGCTTACTATCTTGCCTTCGGAGGCTTATATCTTCAGTCTTGAGCATTTTGTAGCAGCTCTTATTCCAGTTGGAGGCTTTTATTGGTATTCTTCCAGATCTGCAGATCTGTTGTATCAGATTCTCTATATTATCTAAATAAAGGTCAGATCTGAGTTATTTGGTTCCATATTGGTGGCCCTTGTTATATCTTGTCTTCCTTTATGATACATCTTCAGATTCATGTCTACATGCTTTAATAATCAAACATATAAACCCTAATGCGCAACTTCATGAGCAAACCTGCAAACACACATCCAAACAACAGTAGACAGTGAACAGTTAGTGTTTCCAGCGAAAACAATGGCTTGGGAACATTACAGCATCACAATGCGAGGAAAATCATTTTATTCATCACGGGAAATTGTGATTTGTCAGTTGGGTGATGTGGGTTGGAGTGTTAGGACATTCAACGGCATAGGTAAGGTTGATTCATTGAAAATAAGACATGTAACTACATATTGTTGGGAGAATTTTAAACCTAGAGTGTAAATTTTAAGACATAGCAGCATGGAAAAATGTAGGAATTGCCACTGAGTGTTGGGCAGCATGGAAGATTAATGTAGTCATTGACTCATTTGAGAGTAAACATGTGGGTAAGACAGACACTGGAATCTCTAACTCATTATTAGGTTGGAAATGTTGCCATTTTCCAAAAGAAACATTGTAGAGGATTTGGAGAAAATTACCATATGAGAGAGGAGAGATAAGGACAAGAAAGGAGTACTTTTGCTGCAAAATATTACTGGGAAGGAAATGTTGCCAGGTTAGCCATAGAGCTGGGAAAATTTTGTTGCAAATCTTGCTAGGTGTTGAAAGTCTTTAATGGAGGTGAGAGGTACGCTCTAGAAGTAGATATAGTGCTATGCTAAAATAGTTGTTCCATGGAAGATGTTTTCCAAACAAGAGAGAAGGCTTGTAGGAGATAAGTTTGTTTCGGGGTTCCAGTGTTGGATTTTGCTTTCATAGTTAGATTTTTCTTCTTGAAGGCTATTTTCTTAAAAATAAAAAAATGGCCAGCCTACAAAATATATCATTATCAAATTCTCAAAGATGTATTGGTCAGTGTAAGAATGTTTTTGGACTTGTTACCCCCTCAATTTTGGGGGTAACTAGCGGAAAAATTTTCCCCATGATCCACATTTCAGACAGCAGATCCGATGATGTCATTCCGGACTCTCCACAGACAGTTGCATGCAGATGCTTTCAATATATGCTCAGCTCAGCTCACTCATATCAATATGACATGGTGCATTACATAATCTCAATCCATAACCACTTCATCTACTTCACATGGCTTAGAGAGGGATCACTTGGAAAACACTCCTTGACCTAGGGAAAGATCTACCCAATAGGACACCTCGTCAACCCTCCCATACCCAAGCTTGGCAAGTTGCATAATGTCTTGGAGCACTTACTTGTTTGACTGGGTAATCTTTGATGCCCATGCTTAGGTGGCTCATTTATTGATTTCATTTACTCACCATGATATTATGACTTGAGATCCTTGGAGGGCGTGCTTATTTGTCTTTGCAAGAACTAGTTGGTGGACAATTTTGGAAGAACAAGCCTAGCTTGGGCTTCCATAGGGCTTGAAGCCCGCAAGTGGATGCCAAGGGCCCGCATGTCGAATGACAGAGACGTACCTTTGGAGGCCTAGAAGACATCATGGATGACATGACCTAGCCCTTACATGCCAAATGTTTTGCTTAGGAGAGGAAAAATGTCACTTTTAGAAGCTTGACATCACCTAGAGGGCTAAGGTTTTGGTGGTGAAGGTGTTGCTTGATGACATGTGGCACGTTCTGAAGGAAGGAAGCTTGAAGACTATCAAGAGAAGACTTGGATGAATGACAAGTGGCCTTTGGAGGCCTAGCCAGGCATCTACTACCCCAACGACTTCTTCAAAGTGCCAAAATGTCCCCTAAAGGGGTGACATCACCTATTCTAGGGTTTATTTTTGTGTAAAAGTGAATTTGGGAAAGATAAGGGTTATGGACCCCTTATCTTATGTTTTACCCTTGCTAATGTGGACAAACTATATGATAGACATTTTGTATAAATAGAGATCATAAGATCTCATTTTGAATCATAACTCTCCCATTGTGAAGAGCTAAGGACTGAAATTTTCGCTAACCTTGAGGCTTTTTGTTATCTTGTGCTATGGTATGGTGTTTCTTTGGTTATGGACTACATGATGATGATGCACTAGCTCTTGAAGGTCTTTTTCTAGCTATTGTGGTGGTTATCTTGGCATGTTATGGTTTATCTTGTTGCTATTGGATTGGTAAGGCTTTTTACTTTGTTGCTATCATTTGTAATTCAAGTTCAATGTTGATTGTTGCTAAGGCTAGGTAGGGAGTATAAGTGCATACACCCCTACTTTAGCTCCACCATACTTTTAAGCATAGAATTATTGTTTGCAAGGGTTTGCTAAGGAAGTATAAGGGCATACACCCCTTAGTTTTAAACCCTAGCTAGGTTACTTGCCTTGGGGAATAAGAGTATTTATACCCCCAAAGAGGTAGTAGCTCTAGCTCTTTACTTTTGACCCCATTAACCCAAAATCAAAGGAACTAGTCGTTGCATTGGAGAAATAAAACGTTGCATTGGTAAAGGTGAAAAGTTGAAGTTTTAAAGTTTTATCACTTGGACATTGTTCCTTGACCCCTAGGCTATCTTGTCTCATTGAGGCGTCCTCTTTTACCCACTAAAACTTGTTGATGTTACAAAACTAACCTACAGCCATTAGGGCTGCAGAAATCTAACCCTCTAACCCTAGATAACTCCTAAACTAACCATAGGAATTGGCTACAACTCTGCCCTAACAAACTACTAACCCTAGCACACTTTTTGAGCTAGTTTGAAGTGATTCTCATTGGATGAATTTTCTGTTATAAGGCTTGGTTTGCTACATTTGTAAGGCTGATAAATATCACTGCAGTAAGTTTTTTGTTGCAGCCTTGTTTTTATGCTAAAGTCTTGCTTTATCATTGTTGAGTTAAACTAATCTTTACTAGCTTGTCCTTTGCTTATTCAATTAGACTTGTAGCACTTATTTTGCAGCTCCTATTATCTTTTATGTGTTGATATATATCATGGATTGTTGCTGCAATGAGGGACAACAAGCTTAACTTGCTTGTCCACCTAACATACTACATTGTATACTTGGTTTTCAATGTGTCTCGGGCAAGTATTCTTCTCTCAGCAGGTCACTCAAAGCATTGGCAACCCTAAGCCTTTCCCAAGACTCATTTCCAAGCTCCCTCTACCATTTAGATTTGAGGTGATTTGAGGTCTCAATCCCCCTAGGCTCACCGAGATTCCCCCTTGAGGTGACTACCTCACCTCTAAAGTGATAGGAACACATGCTTAAGGTGACAGTGGGTAGGTGCTCTCCTAGTTGTCGCCAATTGGTGGTCGGGTCGGGCTTTGCCCAACCTACAACTTGTGCGATAACAGGTAGCATACATTCTTGGTCTCTCTATTCCGCGACTACTCTCTCAAGTAAGATACTATAATATAGATATTAGGTATGGATACGAGGACAGCTATAGATATGTGAGTTTATTTTTTAATTTTTGATACAATATGGCTAAACATAGCATAAAAAAATAGATGCAATATACACACACACACAATAATTGTTTTAAAGTATGAAGTACAAATGCTAAATTAGATTCCATGGAGAAGCAGAGTTTGTTGTAAAAATAATCCTGCAGAACCTACACACAATGCATTTTCAACATGAGAACTTATGTAGCTTTGTATTGTTTTAATATTATTAAGTTTGATGTTGTAAAATGACTTTCAAAGTAAAGCTCAAGAAGATAAATGATAAGACTTTGATAATATTGTATTCTAATTTCTTACCAAGTTTAAATGATTTCTAACAAGTAAGCACCAAAATAATTTGATAAATTTCTTCACACGAGTCTATTAGTTGTCTTGCATGTACATGTTACAACATTGACTCTATCCCAAACATATCCAGACCAAATCTAACATATCCAGAATCCAGATCCAATCTCATAGACATCCATGCTATATCCCTTCGAATATAGATCCATGAAGGATCCAACACACATCAGCGAAAGATTTAGATCCAATACAAATCTCGGAGTATCCAAGGAGGCAGGGGAACTATCCTATAACATAGCTCCTTAGCATTGCTAGTTGCTAACACGTTGTCTTGGAGACATCAGTTCCATAAATGACCTGATCAAACCCTAACCCTAGTCTAATCACCTAATGCACCCTAGCTGCATAGATAAGTGAGCTTGGTAAGTGCACCTGGAATGGAAGACAAACTAGAGCATGCATCCCCTTCCTTGAGAACTATGTCCTCTTCCTAAACTGGAATCTTACCCATGCAAGCGCATTAGGCAGCCTGGGGATATGTGCCATGTCTAAGAATAAATTGTACATGCATTCTAAAATTGGATTGAATTGAAAGATGAAATGAAGCAAACTGGAAATTGATCAATCTAGAACAGTAGAAAATTGGATTTAACTCGAGGTGGAAAAAGTGGAAATATACTAAGATAGGTGCATGCACCCTCTACTCTCCTACATAACTACGCCTCCCTCACCCTCCCTTGTGCATAAAAACCAAGACAAACTATTTCCATAACTGTCGTTGTACAGACCTGCCATAAGTGAGTCTTTACTACTAACTATATGACCTACTATTGTACATGATGATTAAGTGTGCCCTAGTATTGCAGAAAACATTATCGGAGCTAAAGAAGGTAAAAACTAACACTCCCTCTTAACGCGGAAAGTGTTCTCCATCAAAGCCAGTATCTCCCTAAACATCTTGGAATTCCCCTTTGCCAAGGGCTTACTAAAGATATCTGCAACCTGTTGATCTGTCTAAACATATTCTAGACCAAATGCTCTCTTTTGAACCATGTCCCAAAGAAAGTGGTACCTGATGTCAATGTGCTTGCAGCGGTCATGGAATATTGAATTCTCAAAGAGTCTGATACAACTCTAACTGTCATAGTAGACCACATTACTCTCATGCTATTCTGGGAAATGAGACTCCAGAGGAAGCATTTACAGGTGAGAAACCAGATGTGGGGCACTTATGGATCTTTGGGTGTCCTATCTACATTCATGTGACAAAAGATAAGAGAACCAAAATGTAACCATCAGGTAAGAAAGGAATCTTTGTGGGGTACAGTGAAACATCCAAGGCCTACAGGATCTATGTACCTGGTGAAAGACATATTGAGGTAAGCAGGGATGTCTCATTCCATGAAGAAGTTGCTTTTAAACGTTCCAAAGAATTGCAACCTGATACATAGATGGAGGAGCCTGAAGCTTCTAGGGTACAAGTTTCAGAGTCATTCAGTTCAAATATGCAGAGGGAGGAGTTAGATGAGCCACTAGATCTGGATGATCCTGCGGATCCTATAGAACAGGTAGAGAGACCTTTGGATGCGCCTCAGTCTAAGAGAAAACCTGCCTGGTGTAGAGAGATTATGCATGAAGCAAAATCACATGGTGCTCCATCAGGTACATTTAGGGAAAGTAAAATACCTCAAAGGTTTGCAGGCTATGTGACACAAATGTCTCAGATTAGTAATGCAGAACCCACCACATTTGAGGATGTTGCTCAACAGCAAGTATGGAAAGATGCCATGATGGAAGAATATCAATCTATCATGAAGAATGATGTGTGGGAAGTGGTTCCCAGGCCAGAAGGAAAATCAGTGGTCACCTCCAAATGGTTGTTCAAGATCAAGCATGCAGTTGATGGAAGTACTGAGAAATACAAAGTGAGATTTGTGGCTCGTGGTTTTTCTCAAAAGAAAGGCATTGACTATGATGAAACATTTGCACATGTTGCAAGGTACACTTCCATGAGGACCATCATATCCCTCGCTTCAGTTCTAGGTTGGAAACTTCACCAGATGGATGTTAAAACAGCATTCCTCAATGGTCAAGTTGAGAAAGAGGTATATATAGAACAGCCAGAGGAATTTGTGATTCACAGGAAAGAATCACATGTGTGCAAATTGAGAAAAGCATTGTATGGGCTTAAGCAGGCACCAAGAGCATGGTATTCGAGAATTGATAGTTATCTTCAAAACTTGGGGTTCTACAAGAGTGTTGCAGATCCCAAGCTGTATTTTAAGGTTGTGAAAAATCATGCCTTAATATTAGTGTTATATGTTGATGATTTGTTCCTTACAGGAGAGGAACATTTGATAGCCCAGTGTAAGAAGGAGCTCACTTCCGAATTTGAAATGAAAGACATTGGTCTCATGCATTATTTCCTTGGTTTGGAAGTGTGGCAAAGATCAGATGGGATCTTTTTGTCTCAAGGAAAGTACATAGTTGATGTACTGCGCAGATTTGGTATGTTGGATTGTAAATCCATGTCTACTCCCATGGTATCCAACTTGAAAAAGTTGAATGAGTCAGATTCTGGATCGAACTTGGTGAATCCAACCATGTGCAGGCAGCTAATTGGATCTTTGATGTATCAGATTCATACAGGGCCAGATATTTTCTTTGCAGTGAATGCCTTGAGTCAATTCATGTCTGAAACAAGACATAAACATTGGGTTGCTTCCAAACATGTGCTCAAGTATTTGAGAGGGTCCATTGCATTTGGACTCAAATACTCTTCTAGTGGTGGAGTGTTGCTTCATGGGTATGCTGATTCAGATTGGGTTGGAAGCTCAGTGGATCGAAAGAGTACTTCGAGTTACTGTTTCAACTTAGGTTCTGCCATGATATCTTGGTCCAGCAGGAAACAGAGTTCAATTGCACAGAGTACAGTAGAAGCAGAGTATAGCCAGTGTTGCAAGCAGAGAAGCAGTATGGCTAAGAAAATTGTTGTCCAGATTGTTTCAAGAGAGGCTAGAAACATTCATTATCCATTGTGATAACCAGAGTTGTTTGAAGCTCACAGAGAACCCAATCTTCCATGACAGGTCCAAGCATATTGAGATGAAATACCACTATATCAGAGACATGGTTTGAAAAAGGTGGCATCAAATTACAGTACATTCGTACTGATGAGCAGACATCAGACATTCTGACTAAGCCTCTGTCCTTTGGAAAATTTGTGCACTTTCGGGACAAGCTTGGTGTAGCTAAGAATGTCTCCCTCGCTGAAAGGGAGTGTTAAAGTTTGCAGCAAACTGGGTCAATCTCCAAGACTGCCTTGTGTATGCGGACTTGAGACTTGGAAAAGAGCCTTATTTGAGACAAGGCAAAACGTCTTGTGAGCTTTGCATAAGCAAAAGCCAAGACAAGAGTATACTGTTGATCAATCTTATTTGTGACAAGACTGAGTGATCTCATGTGTTGAGGTATTGCCTTGTGTAGGAAAAAGTGGTGTTTGAGGTTCTCCTAGGCCAAGCAATTGACCATGACTGGAGAACCAAATGGTCACATCCTGAGACAAATGATCTTTCTTATACATGAGATGCAAATGATGTATATGTGATGAGCTAGTATGATGGCACATGAGACCATGGTTGCCATGAAAGACTTGTCATTGTTGGAAGAAAAAAGAAGAGTCAAGCCTGTAGAAAAGTCATGTTACAAAGATGAGTTGCAAATCAATTTGCAAAATTCGAGTCATGCAAAGACAAGTTGTCAAAGAGTTGAGTTGTCCAGTTCGAGTTGCCAAAGAGTTGAGTTGTCAAGTTCAAGTTGTCAAAGTCAAGTTATGCAAACTCAGTTGAGTTAACAAAGTCGAGTTGAAAAGTTAACAAAGTCTGCATGTAAAGTCGAGTTGGTAAGTTAAGTTATGAGGACGAGTTGTCAATTCTACATGTAAATTCGAGTTGGTAAGTTCAGTTACAACGGCGAGTTGTCAAGTCTGCATGTAAAGTCGAATTGGTAAGTTGAGTTACTAAGACGAGTTATCTTAGTTAAGTCAAGTGATGAAGACGAGTTCCATAGCAAGTTATGGAGAAATAATTATTATTAATAAGAATCCTCGGCGTTTGACAAAGACACATTGAATAATTGTTTAAGACACAGTGAAGAAGGAAGCTCTGTTGCTCGTGGGATCTTTGCAGCAAGGACAGTTTGTTTTCAGGTTTCAGGTTGTGATCTTCTACCAAGATTTGAGCTAACTTTAAAGCTAGATCTAGACAACAAACTCTCATGGTTGTAAGCCTATGTGGTTGTGGTAAATTTGTATCTGCTCCTAGTTCGTTCATTTGCTAATAAGAAAGATCATTTGTTGGTTTTTTTCCTTAAGCTTGAGAGGGTTTTTCCAGGGTAAAATCCTTGCGTTATCGTGCATGCTCCTATTCTATTTTTGTTCATGCATCTCTGCATATTCACTATGAATAAATTATAAATCAGCAAGAAGTATTTTAACAAATCTTACAGATCTGAACTATATTTAAACTTCAACAGGAAGAAGACCTTCTGAGTTACTCTTCTCAACATCCAGAGTTTGTAGTCATCCTTAAACCACCAGATTGGTTTGTGATCTTCCTTAAACCACCATCACCATTCGGTTTGTGGTCATCCCAAAACCACCAAATTCAGAGAGCACATTCAGCCATCAGAAATTGCACACTTCCAAACTTCGACTACACACATACACTTCCAGACTTCACCTAAGACTGGCATACACCCCTTCAAATTAAGGGGGGGAATGTTGGAAACGTAATTCGTTAGGGTTACTCAGAGAAAGAATATGAAACGTCACACTAAGTGAACGGTCATTAGAAGTCCAAAAGACAACTCGGAATCTGAATCCAAACGTCAATATCATGTATTAATATGTGTATCATATCCATGAATAAATGTACTTCACGCTTATTCTAATATGTGTATCTAACACCAGGTAAGTGCACCTCAACAAGAAAACAAACTAGACCATGCAAGCATGTATTACCCTTCTTTGAGAATTGCACTCGACTTAAACTATAATCTTACCCATGCAAGCACGTTGGGAAACCTAGAGATCTATGCTCGATCTAAGAATAGAATATGCATACGTTCTAAATTTGAACCACACTTAGAGTTGAACTGAAGCAAAACTAGAAATTGCTAAATATGGATGGAACAACAGTGAACTAGACTTAACTGAAGGTGGCGTTACCCATCAGTTTCACTTCAATGTACCTCATTTTCTTCACCATATGTGATCCATCATATGAGCAGATCTTGTGCCTATCTTGATGATGTCAAAGCTCAAAGTCTCAGGATCAGATGTGCCACAACGATGACTTGTACTAGTGTATCATGATCAGCCAAAAGTGTGACCATTTGTATTCCATGAATTGTATTGAACCATGCTTAGATGATCTATGTAAAGTGTTTTTTCAACTAGGTGGTTTCTGTAGACCCTTTATGGTTTGCCATGGCCCGCCCTCTTAGTCCCCATTTCAAGATAGTCCCTACTCTTATGGCTCTGCTAACTATGGAGGTTATTTGTTTAGCAGGCTTCCGGAGAAGCATCCATGGAGGATTCGCTTGGAGCGGGGTTCCGAGGGTGGAGCGGGGCACTTCCAGTAACACCGTTTTTGCAGATGTGGCAGTTCATATTGGAGAAAAAAAAGACTGTTGTCATAGAATCTGGTTTAGTTCACCGATGGCACTGGTGGTGGAGAAGGTAGAGAGAATTTGTAAAACACGAACTTGTTCATTCTCCACACATGTAGTAGGGCCTGTTACCCCCCAGCCTAGGGGTAACTAGGGAGATGATGTTCAGGCCCATAGGTAGAAGATATGGAGTGTCGAGTGCCATATGACTAGCCAAGCCCACATTGAGCAGACAGAGCCCCTCCTCTCCACCACACATCACCATCCATCATCAGCAGCACAGCAACAACCGCCACACCAGCCTGGCCCAAGAAGGATAGCAGGTCTTGCTTCATGAGATAATAAGTCCAATCTCATGGTAAGTGTCACTTTAATGATTGAAGCATTTGAGCTTGTTGCAAAGGGTCATTTCTTGATTATAAAACGTTTGCTTGGAAATTATACCTTTTGCCTTATTTCACCTTGGTGGTTGACATGGTTTTCTAGTAAGTGGGTCACCCTCGGGGAAAGGGTTGCTACTAGGGGGTCTCCTTGAAGGGTCGTCGCACCATTCCCACACATACTTACCACTTTTCACACCTCTTCCCCTTCGGTTCCTCATCCTTTAGGTTTTTGGGCTCATTGACCCCAAGAAGGGAAGAAGGGGCTAAAGGCCCAGAGGTGTTGTAGCTGGCAAAAGTCAAAAGCCATAACTATTCCTTCTAAATGCACGCCCTAAGGTCCTGAGAGAAATGAAATGCTTCTCCATGAAAATGAAGGACCTCTAAAAGAAAAACGAATAAAAATGTCCCACTTGATGGGGGAATGCATTGCGGTGTCTTTCAATTTCCAGTGCATATGGCACTCAATATGTTCTAACTTCAAGTGGCATTGCAGTGCTCCTTTTCTTTCCTTGCACATAGCACTCAATGTTTGGACCATAAAAAATGAAAGGCAAATAAAGGGCTTGGAAAAATGTTGTGTTGTAAACGAAGCAATGCAGTGCACCCTCCACAAAGGCACCCATAAATGAGACAATATGAGCCCTTGATATGTCAAGAACCCCATGCCCAAAAGTCTTACACCCATCCACCTCATATTCACTACATGGCCTAGAGAGGGTCTTCTTGGGAGACACTCCTTGACTTGGGGATTGGCCTACCCAAAAGGGCTCCATGACAACCCTCCCATAACTAAATTTGGCAAAGTTTATAAGGTCTTTGAGCATTTGTTTAGTTTGAAACGGGAGGATTTAATGCACATGTTTGGGTGGTTCTTTTATTAAATGTGTCTTACTTGGCATGATACATGTGACTTGTGGACCCTTGGAGGGCATATTTTCTTGTCTTTGTAGGACCTTGCCCAGTGAAATCTATTCATGGAGGAGTTAAGCCATTTGGACCTCCATAGGGGCTTGAAATCCCATTGGTTGGATGTAGCAGCCCACTCATCGAAGACCTTGGAAGATGAACGTGGCACTTGGGAAGGTGACTTTAGCACTTGAACGATGCTTCAAACCATGAAGAGAGGATGATGTCACCCTCCTATGCCCAAACGTCCCTCTTGGGAGGCATGACGTCACATTTTGATGGAACATTTGGCATGTTTCGCACATTTGGTGATGTTGTGGGCTTGAAGCCCCACTCTATTGCTTGATTTGGGGATGATATGGCACCCCTCTAGCAGGACGTCCTAGCCTTTGGAGGCTTTTCCATCGCACGTGCCACCTTGGAGAGGAATTTTATGGGCTTATGTCCCATCATTTTGTTATTTTTGGTCATTTTGTAAGCCTATGTGGGAAAAAAGACAAATCGATTTGCTAATTAAGCATTATAACTTAGGTTTAGGCCTAAAATCATGGATTTAATTGTAAAGTGGACAAACTAGGGCTTGGTTTTCCTCATATAAATATGAGGCAAGTCATTTGTCACAAAATCATTACTCGTCACTTGAGAATTCTCTCTTGGACTGAAATTTCGGCCTCTTTAGACAATTTGCTATCTCTCTTCTCTTGTGCAATGGATGAAATACTTATTGTTTGGTGCATTAAAAGCTAGCAATTTCTCTTGGTTCTCTCTCTTGGCAAAACATTGGATGATATCTTGGTAGTAAGGGTTATTTGCATGCTATCTCTTGGATTTGGTGAGTAATTTCTGTTAAAATTGGCAGCATCGGTAGTCATTCTCCAATGTGAGGCATTGGGCCACCCTGAGGCTAGCCAAGGAGATTTGGAGAATCAACAAGTCTTGTGAGGTATTGGCAAAAGCCAGGGGGAACATACAATCTCTGTGAGTCAAACCAAAAGATGGGACAAAGGTGATGCTGGATAGAATCTTGTGAGTCTAGCCAAGGCAAAGGAAGAAGCCTTGTAAGTCTAAGACAAAAGTCAATATGTAAGTCTAATGCAAAAGTCAGGGGGAACGTACAACCTCTATGAGCATAAACAGACCAGTGCAAAAGCCAGGGGGAACGTACAACCTCTGTGAGCATAAACAGACTAGTGCAAAAGCCAGGTGGAACGTACAACCTCTATGACCCTAGTCAAGCCTTGTGAGCCAAAAGCAAAAGTCAAGACGAACATAAAAGTCTTGTGAGCTAGACTAATGTGGAATGACCCTTGTTGGTCCTTGTTGTGATCCTCTTAGAGTTGACCACTCTAATGAGGCACTTTAGCATGTGACCATGATGAAGGGTCAAATGACCACATAGTATGAAAAGAATCTTCTTTATTATTGTAATAATGTTATGTAAGCAGGATGGGACCATGTATAAAGAGAGACAGTGAAATGATGTATAAAAGATGTAAAAGATGTAATATGTGCTTGCTTATGATGAAATTATTCCAAGTGACTAATGTTGTAATGTAATTAGTCTATAAGACTAAAATGAAATGTAATGATGTTTTAACAAGCTAAAACCCTAAGTTGTAACTTTATAAAAGTTAAGTTATGTCAATGAGCAAACACAAAGAAGGAATTTGACTTAATCCAAGGAAGCTTCCAATGGATAAGATTAACCCAAGATGAAGATCCCAAGAAGATCAACTTAACCTAACCTCAGATTAGATCAAAAAGTATAAGAAGGCAAGAGAAGTAATTCGCTCGAATACAAGAAAAGCATTCAGTAAACCCTAGCCGCCACACTTAGCATCTAGCAAGGGTTTCAGTACTCAAACTTTGCAAGTTTCGATCTCCTCACCTAGGTGACTATTTGGCTTGATCTTAGGCCCATTTGAAAGCCCTTGACCTCCTCTACAAGAATACATAAAACACTCAAGGAGAAAAATTCATATTGAGAGCAGATCTAAGAAAGAAGGAAGTCAATCCATTATTCTAGTAGAAAAACCAGAAGGCCAACTTTGGAAGGTTCAATCTGAAGGATTGAGGGCATTCTTGGCTAGGCGTTTAATGCCACATTGTAGCCTAGTGTCTTGAGAAGGGATTGCAAAAGGAACGACTTGATTTGGGCCATCCAGCAGGGAGATCGAACTCTCCAAAGACAGAACTGCAAAAAAGCGCCAAAACTGCAAAAAAAAATCAGCTCATCAAGATCTACACTTTTCAGCTCAGATCCAGTGAAGCGTTGGGTTAAGGAAGCACAGTGAAGCCCTTGGGAAGTCAGATCTACAACAACACATGATAAAAGGTCTCTAGTCGTCCTCTCTCTCTCTTGATGTATTGTAGCACCCCTTGAGGGTTATTGTATTTTCCTGCAAGCTTATTACATAATAAAAGAAGATTATTTTGTTGGGGGTTTTCTCCCTGAATAGGGTTTCCCCAGGGTAATTGTGTTGTTGATGTGAATGGTCTTGGATTTAAATTGCCATTATTTCAACATTGTTTATTATTATGGAATCAAAGTGTTGAAAAGAAGTTAAAAGGTCATGTTTAATGAAGCTCAAAGATCATCAAAATCTAACATGGTATCAGAGCTTGGAGTATAAGGAGTTTGTTGAGTGCAACAGCAGAGCATATAAAGATCTAAGAAGAGCTTGATAAGGGCACAGCGTAAATCTCATGGCTTCTTCATTTATTTCTGTCAGGGCTGAAGATAGGCTAGAGGGAGCTTCCAATTTCAATGCATGGAAGCTTTGAGTGATGAACATATTACAGGAGCATGATCTGGATCAGTTTGTGACTTCAGTGGTGGAGGAACCCACCTCAAATGCAGGGAGAGCAGCGTTCAAGAAAAACCAAGCCAAGGCCAAGCGAATAATTTTTGACTCAATCAAGGATAGTATCATGCCAGTGATGACTCCCAAGGAGTGTATGGATACCTTGGTGACTTTGTATGAGAAAAAGGTACCTAACTAGAAGAGGAACACTTAAGCACAAGCTTAAGTACTTAAAGATGGAGAAAGGGGAATCAGTAGCGTCATTCTGCTCCAGGATAGCACAGATCAGGGATCAGCTTTTGGTTACAGGTGTCACAGTCGACGATGACGATTTAGTCCAGGCAGTATTTGATGGTCTTCCTTCATCCTGGGAGACATTCTTATCCAGTGTCAGTGGGAGAGAGATCTTGCCCACATTTGAGAGGATGTGACATGATTGCCTTCAGGAGGAGAGTCGCATGGCCACTGGGAGTGAGCCATCTAAACAGGAGCATACAACGTTGGTAGCAAGATTCAAAGGAAAGAAGAAGGTCAACTCTCAAAAAGGCTTTTAGAGAAAAACAAATAGCAAAGGTACATTCAAAGGTAAAGGTTTTGATGTTTCTAAGATCAAGTGTTATAATTGCAATAAAATAGGACATTTTGCAAGGGATTGTTGGTCCAAGAAAAAGGGCCAAAAGAAAGGGAAGCATCACGCATCCACATCAGAGGATGATGAGTCCAAGAAGAAGCAGAAGGGCTCTACTAGTGAAAAGGAGAGCAAGAAAGAATACTATTTGGTTTCAGCATTATCCAGTACAATCGTTACAAGGCCGAAAACTTGGCTAGTGGATAGTGGTGCATCAAAGCACATGACAGGGTATAGGGAGATACTTTCAGATTATAAGAAGAAATCCTTTCCAGAGCAGGTTGAGCTTTGAGATGATAGGAGCTACAGGATAGAGGGAGTAGGCTCCATTTCATTCAAGTTGGAGTCTGGAGCCATGCTTCATATTGATGAAGTGTTATATGCGTCAGGCTAAGTCACCTGACACGTCCATATTAGGCCAGGTGTCGGTATCCGCGGTGTCATCGAGCTGACACGATACGATACGTACCAGACACGAATTCCACACGTGTCATAAGTGGGGGACACGAATTCAGACTGTACCGAACACAATTTCCACACGTGTCACGATTTTATGACATGTGTCCCTCGTAAAGGAGCCTGCGGGAGGTAATAAATCAGTTTTGTTGTTTTTTTATGGTTCCATTTCATTGTTAGTCTTCGTGTCTTCACCGTGAATAGCTCTCGGACCTCCTGGCAGCAAGCAACGACCCTCCTACAGGCTACACCCAACGACCAGCAAGCTTGAAGCAACCCGCGGACCTCTCCGACAATGGAAGCAAGCTTGAAGTAACTCAGCTGAAGCCTGACAGCAACCCAGTTCACGAATCAAGAAAGTCCTCTAACTGGTTTTGGATGGGTGCCCAGTGCCCACTCCCTATGCTCACGAATCAGGAGCCAAAACTAAAGATAGGGCAACACAAAAACTCTCAAAAATATAGCATCTTTACAATATTTTACAATTCTTAACAGGGGCAAAAACATAAAATATATTTTTAATTAACAAATGAATGTTAGAATAACATATAGAAATTGGAGAAATTTTTCTTAAAACTCACAGCATATTTTACTATTTTGGGGTATGTTTTAGAGGTGAAGTGTGGTGACTGTGGTCTGTTTTGTATGTTGTGTTTAGACTCTAAACACAGCATACAAAACAGACCACAGTCACCACACTTTACCTCTAAACTTCAGCATACAAATTAAGGTGACTGTGGTCTGTTTTGTATGCTGTGTTTAGAGTCTAAACACAGCATACAAATTGGGGTGACTGTGGTCTGTTTTGTATGCTGTGTTTAGACTCTAAACACAGCATACAAAACAGACCACAGTCACCCCAATTTGTATGCTGAAGTTTAGAGGTAAATTGGGGTCTGTTTTCACAGCCCTGTACTTCAGCAAAGGTATGTTGAGTTCGGTTATATGGGTGGTGGTAAAGTGGGTCTGTTTTTTAACAAAACAGACACTTTACCACCACCCATATAACCCAACTAAACAAAACAAACCCACTTTACCACCACGCATATAACCCAACTCAACATACCTTTGCTGAAGTATAGTGCTGTCCTATACTTCATCAATGGTATGCTGAGTTGGGTTATATGGGTGGTGGTAAAGTGGGGTCTGTTTTGTAACTTCAGCAATGGTATGCTGAGTTGGGTTATATGGGTGGTGGTAAAGTGGGGTCTGTTTTGTAACAAAACAGACCCCACTTTACCACCACCCATATAACCCAACTCAGCATACCATTGCTGAAGTATAGTGCTGTGAAAGTAGACCCCAGTCCACTTTTTGTATTGTCTTTGAGTTTAGACTCTAGAAAAGGGGTAGATAATAGATTAAATTGTAAAATTGTAAAAGGAAGGGGTAGATACCGTAGATTAAATTGTATTGTCTAAAGTCTTTTATTTGTCACAAAAAAAACTTGCAATTTGCAAACTAATGGCATTTTATTTGTTGGAACTTGGCAGCTGCCCTACTTCATTAAACATTTCAGATTTGGTTTTGAATCTTTGACTCTTGACTCTTGAGTCAGCATTGAGCAAGAAATTATGGCAGGTAGAGGTCAAAAGAGAGAGGGGAATGCCAATGCTCAAAGACAAAACTTATCTTCATCATCTCCATCTATTTCAAGTGCCAATGCTACTACTAGTGTTGTTGTTGTTTCAAGGGCTGCATATGACCCTGCTGTAGCAAGGAGACAAGCTAGTGAGAAGAAATACCCCCTATGGAAGTATGTTACTAAAAAACTAGGGCAGGGATCAGTCTCAAAGGCTTCTGGGGGAGGGAATGTTATTTGGATTTGTAATTTTTGCCACACTGAGTACAAGAGTACCTACTACCGGGTTAAAGGCCATTTATTGGGCCTTCCTTGTGGACTTGGAGCATGTAAAGTAGTGAGTGCTAAAAAACGAGCGTTGATGGAGATAGAAGATAAAGTTGGTTTGGGGAATGTGGCAGCAATGAGCAACAAACAAAAGAATGAGGATCCTCTTCCTTTCTTGAGGACTCCATCTAGCAGATTTGGGAGTGGATTTGACATGCCAACACCAAAAAAGAGGGCAGCCTCAACTCTTGGTCCAATGGACAAGATTTTCCAGCAAGAGAAGAGAGATGAAGTTGATCTCACCATTGTATTTTTTTTCTATCTCAACTTCATCTCATTTAATGTTGCACGGTCTCCTATGTTTGTTGAGATATGTAGAGTTCTAGTTGAACAAGCTCCAACAGGGTATGTGCCTCCAGGTTCAGAGAAGGTTAGAACCACATTGTTCAGTAAGGCAAAGAATGGAAAAAATCCTACAACCCGTTAAATCTACATGGGGCTCATCAGGTGTCAGTATTGTTTATGATGGATGGACGGATGCAGCACGCCATCCACTCATCAATTTCATGGTGTCTTCCCAGAATGGACCGATCTTGTTGAAAGCGGTGGATGCTCTTGGACAGTACAAGGATGCAACATATATGGGTGAGTTGTTCATAAAAGTTATTGAAGATGTAGGTGTTGATTCTTGTGTGCAAATTATTACAGACAATGCACATGTTTGCAAAGTTGTTGGCATAATTGTGGAAGCTAAATATACACAAATATTTTGGACACTGTGCATTGTTCATTCCTTGAATTTAGCACTTAAATCCATTGCTTCAAATGTGACATGGATTGGCACTCTTATTGATGATGCACACCATATCCGGAATTTTGTACAAAACCATACCAATGCCCTTACAATATATAAACAGTACACACATCTATCATTGTTGAAGATTGCAGATACTCGGTTTGCTTCCTCATTCATCAATCTTAAGAGGTTGAGGGAGGTCAAGGCCGCTCTTGGGGCCATGGTTATTTCAGATATTTGGTCTTTTTGGAGAAAGACAGATCAAGCTGCTTCAAAAAGGGTAAAGGACACAGTGTTAGATGATGGTTGGTGGGAGAGGGTCAATCTTAGCATTAAGATCATGGACCCTATCATTTCTCTTTTGAGGTTTGCAGACATAGACAAGCCCATCTTGGGAGATGTTTATGAGGGATGGGACTCCATGATTGAGTCTATGAAGACAATTGTTATGGAGAATGAGTCCCCTAAGTATGGGACATCAAGAGAGAGCTTATGGTCCACTGTACAGGATATTCTTCTTTCTAGGTGGGATAAGAATTGTACACCTTTGCATTGCTTGGCTCATTCATTGAACCCCGAGTTCTACAGTCAAGAGTGGCTCACTTCCGGTGTTGGCCCTTCACCCAGATTCCCTCCTCACATGGATGGAGAGATTTCCCAGGGGAGAAAGATAGCATTTAGAAGGATATACCAGGATAGAGCATTGCTTAATGAGATTGAGGCAGGCTTCGCTGAGTTCTCCACTGGCACTAAGAGGTTTGGAGGGTATGATGTGATTGAAGATAGGGGGGTCAAAGAGGCCTATCTATGGTGGGCAACTCATGGGACAGCATGCCCTATTCTACAACAGTTAGCCTTCAGGGTCCTTTCTCAGGTTACTTCATCCTCTTGTTGCGAGAGGAATTGGAGCACATATGGAAATTTGTACAGTGTGAAAAAGAGCAGGATTGACCAATCCAGGGCAGAGACAACGGTGCATGTGCACACCAACCTTCGTCTTATTTACAGGAAAAGGCAGGAGTGGTTGAAGGGAAAGACAAAGATGTGGGATGTCTTTCCTGATGATATGGGTTTGGATGGCAATATTGAGTTGGCATTAGCCAACATGGATCTTAATGAACCGGTCTTAGAGCCAGTCACTTTTGATGAGGACAATGAGGAGCCTCTTGATGAGTCATCCACCACACCAACAGGTGGAGCAACAGAGCTTGGATTCGGCATGGAGGAGGAGGAGGATGGAGGACAGGGCAGTGGTAGTGATGTTGATAATGACATGGAGGAGGACTATTGACACTTATAGTGACTCTAATATCTATGAGACTTGAGTCTATGAGATATGATATTCCTAGTAACTACCTATTTTGTATCTACATTCTACTCTATTTTGTATTTTGGAGTAGAATTCCCTCAACATCTATGTAATACATTTTTATTTTGATGACTTAAAGAATAAAGTTAATGAGAAATCTGCAAACTGTTCTTTAGTATTTATGGTTCTAACTTCTATTTTATGGTTCATTCACAATGGTTCTAAATTCTAATGTTACATTAACATCATATTCATGATTCATACATGTATCATACCATTGTATAATTTGTATCATGTACATTGTATACGGTATCAGACTATCAGTATGTCTATGTTCTAACTTCTATGAGTATGATGTTTAGAGATAGATTGATTGATTTGAATTTAGTATGATGTATGAATCTATGATGTATGATTGTATCTTTTTCGGAGTATCACTGTATCTATGAATCTATGATCTATCAATATTTTGTCTATTTCAGTAATTTTTAACTTATATTAATATATATATTAAAATTATATTCTTTATATATATATATATCGTGTCCCCCATGTCCTGATTTCGACGGTCGTCGTGTCTGTATCGAATACTCGTATTTTCCATGTCCTACATGTCCCGTGTCTTTGTGTCAGGTGACTTAGGTGTAAGGGCTCAAGAAGAATTTGTTATCAAAGGCAACCCTTGAGGACAAGGGGTATTGGATGGTCTTCATGGACAGGAAGGCACTATTATGGGCTAAAGGTAGCCACCTGAGCATAGCAGAACCCATTGGGACTCGCAGAGGAGGACTATATATTGTGTCAGGGTAGTGAGTACAGGCATTGGCACATGATGCGACCACCTCCAACGAATTATGGCACGAGAGGCTTGGACATCTCCACTACAAGGCTCTTTCAGACATGCAACATATGGTAAGTGGCATGCCCTCTATATCTTCAAGTAAATATGAATTGTGTAAAGGTTGCATGCTTGGTAAAAATATAAAGAAAGCATTTCCTAGCAGTGATAGTAGAGCTCAGGGCATATTAGAGCTTGTTCATTCTGATGTGTGTGGTCCTATGTCATCTCCCTCTCTTAGTGGTTGTCTGTACTATGTTATTTTTATTGATGATTTCTCTAGAAAGTGTTGGATTTATTTCCTCAAAGCAAAGAATGAAATTTTTTATAGATTTAAAGAATATAAGGCTTTTATTGAGAATCGGACACGAAAACGCATCAGAGTTTTCAGAACAGATAATGGAGGGGAGTTTGAATCTCTCCAGTTTGAGGATTTCTGCAAGGAAGCAGGGAACAAGAGACAGTTAAATGTTCCCTACAACCCTCAGCAAAATGGTGTTGTTGAGAGGAAAAACAAAACGATCATTGAGGCTGCGAAAGCCATGATGTTTGACCAGGATCTCCCTAATTCACTTTGGGCAGAAGCTACAGCTACAACTGTGTATATTCAAAACAGGTGTCCTCGTGCGATTTTGAAGGACAAAATTCCTGAGGAGGTCTTTACAAGGATCAAACCTGAAGTGGGACACCTAAGGATCTTTGGGTGTCCTGTATACATACATAGGAAAAGAGGACAAAGATGGAACCCTCGAGAAAGAAGGGGGTCTTTGTAGGGTACAACGAAAATTCCAAGGCTTACAAGATAAATGTGCCAAGACAGAGACAGATAGAGGTTAGCAGGGATGTGACCTTCCATGAGGAAGCGGCATTTAGAAAGTCCAGAGAGATTCAATAGGAAACAGAAGTTGATCAACCAACTTCACCCTCATCTGGAAATGAAGAGTCGGATGATCAGAGGGAGGAGCCACATGAAGGGCCAAGTGATGAGCCCCTAGAACCAGTTGAAGAGTTGGAAAGGACTCCTGAAGAACCACCTGCCAAAAGGAAACCAGCATGGCTCAAAGAAACATTGCAGGAAGCAGAGAGAATAGCTGCTCCCAAAGGAACTTTCAGGGAAAGTAAGAGGCCACACAAGTTTGGTGGCTATGTTGCACTGGTAAGCAGCATCAGTGATGATGAGCCCTCTTCATTTGAAGAGGCTGACAGGTTACAGGTGTGGAAGGACACCATGCTTGAGGAATACGGGTCAATATTGAAAAACAATGTCTGGGACACTGTGCCCAGGCCAAAAGATAAATCAGTGGTCTCTTCCAAATGGATCTATAAGATCAAATATGCAACCGATGGGAGTGTTGAAAAATACAAAGCTAGATTTGTAGCCAGGGGTTCTCCCAGAAAGAGGGAATTGACTACAACGCGACTTTTGCCCCTGTAGCCAGGTACACCTCCATTAGAGTGACTATCTCATTGGCATCACTTCTTGGTTGGAAGTTACGTCAGATGGATGTAAAAACCACATTCTGGAATGGAAAGGTGGAACAAGAGGTCTTTGTGGAACAGCCAGAAGGTTTTATACTGCATGACATAGACACTCACATATGCAAGCTAAGGAAGGCATTATATGGCCTCAAACAGGCTCCCAGAGTTTGGTATGACAGGATTGATGGCTTTCTCAAAAGCCTGGGTTTTCAAAAAAGTGATGTTGATGCAAACTTGTACTTCAAGGTAACAAGAAATCAGCCTGTTATCCTAGTCCACTATGTGGATGATCTCTTTCGGACAGGAAATGAAGGGCAAATAGCCTGGTGTAAGAGGGAGCTAATCTCAGAATTCGAGATGATAGACTTAGGCTTGATGCATTACTTCCTAGGAATGGAAGTGTGGCAGAGACAGGGCAATATTTTTCTGGCACAGGGTAAATACACAGTGGATGTGTTGAAAAGGTTTGTTATGATGGATTGTAAATCCATGTCTACCCCGATGATTACCAACCTGAGGAAGCTGCATGATTTTGATTCAGGTTCAGATTTGGTGGACCCCACCATCTATAGGCAGCGCATTGGACCATTCATGTACATGATCCATACCAGGCCAGATATATGCTATGCAATGATTGCCTTGAGTCAGTTCATGGCTGAACCGAGACAGAGACACTCGATGGCAGCGAAGCACATATTGAGATACCTTAAAGGGACCATTACCTATGGTCTAAGATATACATCCAGTGGTGGTTTATTTATGCATGGGTATGCAGATGCTGACTAGGCAGGAAGCCCGGTGGACCGGAAGAGTACTTCTGGATACTGCTTCAATTTAGGATCCGCCATGATATCATGGTCAAGCAGGAAACATGGATCCATTGCACAGAGCACAGCAGAGGCTGAAAACATTGCGGCAAGTGATGCCAGCAGGGAAGCAGTATGGCTTAGAAAGTTGGTTTTTGTGTTATTTGGTGACAGGCTAGAGACGACAGTGATTCACAGTGATAATCAAAGTTGTATAAAGCTGACAGAGAATCCAGTATTTCACGACAGGTCAAAGGATATTGACATGAAGTACCATTAATCAGAGACATGGTCCAGAGAAAGTTTGTGAAGCTACAGTACATAGCCACGGGCGAGCAGGTAGCCGATATCCTAACCAAGTTGTTGCCATGGAGACAGTTTGTGCAGCTGAGAGGCAAGCTTGGTGTGGTTGAGAATGATTCCCTCGTTGAGAGGGAGTGTTAAAATTGCTAGCATTCGTAGTCATTCTCCAATGTGAGGCATTGGGCCACCCTGAGGCTAGCCAAGAAGATTTGGAGAATCAACAAGTCTTGTGAGGTATTGGCAAAAGTCAAGGAGAACGTACAACCTTTGTGAGTCAACCCAAAAGTCAGGACAAAGGTGATGCTGGATAGAATCTTGTGAGTCTATCCAAGGGAAAGGAAGAAACCTTGTAAGTCTAAGACAAAAGTCAAGATGTAAGTCTAATGCAAAAAGTAGGGGGAACATACAACCTTTGTGAGCATAGACAGACTAGTGCGAAATTCAGGGGGAACGTACAACCTCTATGACCCTAGTCAAGCCTTGTGAGCCAAAATCAAAAGTCAAGACGAACATAAAAGTCTTGTGAGCTAGACTGATGTGGGATGACCCTTGTTGGTCCTTGTTGTGATCCTCTTAGAGTTGGCCACTCTAAAGAGGCACTTTAGCATGTGACCATGATGAAGGGTCAAATGACCACATAGTATTAAAAGAATCTTCATTATTATTGTAATAATGCTATGTAAGCAGGATGGGACCATGTATAAAGAGAGAGAGTGATATGATGTGTAAAAGATGTAATATGTGTTTGCTTATGATGAAATTAGTCTAAGTGACTAATGTTGTAATGTAATTAGTCTATAAGACTAAAATGAAATGTAATGATGTTTTAACAGGCTAAAAGCCTAAGTTATAACTTTATAAAAGTTAAGTTATGTCAATGAGCAAACACAAAGAAGGAATTCAACTTAACCCAAGGAAGCTTCCAATGGATAAGATTAACCCAAGATGAAGATCCCAAGAAGATCAACTTAACCTAACCTCAAATCAGATCGAAAAGTATAAGAAGGCAAGAGAAGTAATTCACTCAAATACAAGAAAAGCATTCAGGAAACCCTAGTCGCCATACTTAGCATCTAACAAGGGTTTCAGTAATCAGACTTTGCAGGTTTCGATCTCCTCACCCAGGTGAGTGTTTGGCTTGATCTTGGGCCCATTGGAAAGCCCTTGACCTCCTCTACAAGAATACATAGAACGCTCAAAGAGAAAAATTCATATTAAGAGCAAATCTGAGAAAGAAGGAAGTCGATCCATTATTCCAGTAGAAAAACCAGAAAGCCAACTTTGGAAGGTTCGATCTGAAGGATTGAGGGCATTATCGGATGGGCGTTCAATGCCACATTGTAGCCTAGTGTCTTGAGAAGGGATTGCAAAAGGAATGACTTGATTTGGGCCATTCAGCAAGGAGATCAAACTCTCTAAAGACAGGACAGCAGAAAAGCGCCAAAACTGCAAAAAAATTCAGCTCGTCGAGATCTACAGTTTTCAGCTCAGATCCAGTGAAGCGTTGGGTTAAGGAAGCACATTGAAGTCCTTGGGAAGTCAGATCTACAGGTATTTGCTCAGATCTACAGTAGCACATGATAAAAGGTCTCTAGACGTCCTCTCTCTCTTGATGTACTGTAGCACCCCTTGAGGGTTATTGTATTTTCCTGCAAGTTTATTACATAATAAATGAAGATTCTTTTGTTGGGGTTTTTCTCCCTGAATAGGGTTTCCCCAAGGTAAATGTGTTGTTGATGTGAATGGTCTTGGATTTACACTGCCATTGTTTCAGTATTGTTTATTATTGTGGAATCAAAGTGTTGAAAAGAAGTTAAAAGGTCATGTTTAATTAAATCAAGCTCAAAGATCATCAAAATCTAACAATTTTTGCAATTTATTGTTGTCTTGCTTGTTTAAAATTCAAAGAAACTATCTTAAACCCTAGGAGGAGTAAAAGGGATTACACCCTGTTGTCGTCCTTATACACACTTGCAAACGTGAGCTAAGTCCTGCTCACTTAGTGTGTCCTTGGAGGCACAATGCCTAGATTCAAAGCCCACGCTGTCACTTTGACTTGAACCTCTTTTGTCTAGGCTTATTCGTAGGGAAGCCATGGGGGTTAGACCCTAGTTACTAGATGAATAATTAGATGAATTCTAGGAGTTAATTTTGGTTTATTAAAGGTGAGGGGAATCTAGCCTATATGGAAAGCAACAATGCAAATGCAAATCTTTAAATGAGAGTTAAATCTTTCCCTAAGGTCAACTAAGACTAGTGCCTAAGGGTTGGGCAAGGGGTCAATTAAAGTATACAACAAAAGAATTAAATACAATTATACAAGAGATAAAAATGCTATAGGATACAAATGAGATTATTACAAACTCAGAGATACAAATTGAATATACAAGATAGTTTTAAATGAACAAGATAAGTTAGATTTTTGCACAATATATATAAGATGAACTAAAGAATAGTTGCAATAAGAAACATTCAACTCACATCAATACATGAAACAATTAAAACATATCATACATAAAACTTTGTGAAAAGGAAAAACCACTTTAGATGATATTATAATTATACAAAAGCGAAACTAGATTTTAGACCAATCACATGAGATATCACAATGTAGATGTTGCTTGAAATATGAAATTGCTTGCAATGTTGATATTGAAAAGTAAGTTGCTTTAAAATGTGATTGTAAAACTTGAAATGAAAACTTGCTTGAAAAACACAACTTTGAGATTGTTCGAAAATGATTGCAAAACTTGAAAGATAAATTACTTTGAAAGTGAGATTGCAAATGTTGTGAAAATAGTGGGGTGTAGCTTGATTTTAATAGATTTTATGTGTCACTTTGATTAGGGGGATTAAGTGTGATAGATTGTATCCTAGACTATGTGACTACACAAAAACCGTTATTCTTTTGACCAAAAGGAAGTGTTGGGTGCTCAATAAGTAAGGCAAACAAGGCCTCACCCTAGCTCCACAGGTCAAATCCAAAGAACAAGGTACTCCACCCGGGGGACACCTAGTGTTGTGAGATCATCCATGGCCTAGCACCCCGAGTTTCTTCCCAAGTCTTCTCTTTTATGGTCTAAAAACAATAAGTGGTTGGATGCCTAATTACTACCTACAACCTTTTCCCTTTCTTGTCACCCAAGATCCAACTAAGTGGCAAGGAGAGAGAATACGGGGCAAAAGTTGGGAGCACAAAGATTACTTGAGCAATGATTTTAAATTTAAACAAGCCTTCCGTTATTGCAAGGATGGCTTATGCCAATTTGCAAGATGGGGCAAAAATAAATGAATTGAAATTTTTATTAGTTTGCTTTAAACAATAAATGAAATTAGTTTGTAACTCTCTAAAAAAAAAATGAAATTACAACCCCACAACAATGGTCATGTGGAGGCACAGTGCCCTTTTGACCAATGTGGGTGTAAATAAAGAATTAAAAAATTTAAATTGCTTGAAAGAATTAAAATGACTTGAAAGCAAAATAACCACAACAATGGCACATGTGGAGGCACAATGCCTACCTTTTGGCCAAAGTGGGTACTATAAAAAAAAGGAAAAATGACTTGGAAATAAAATGCAAGTACCGCAACAATGGCTCAAGTGGAGGCGCAATGCCCTACCTTTTGGCCAAGATGGGTGTAAAAATGAAAAACAAGAAAGCAAAACTAAACTATTACAATATCAGATTTTTTATGTAAATTTGCAAGAAGGCACACCCAAGAGACTCTCAAGGGTGGCTTACAATTATTTAGAAGAGTAGGAGGGAAGGGGACTTGATGTCCCAACTTGGAAATGTCTTTTGGGGGCCTTTGGGGCTAAAACACGGGTAGCAACTCTCCCTTGATGATAAAAATCTGCATAAAAATATCAAAAGATATTCTCTAAAAGATGCTACAAAACCATGAAACTTGTTAGATTGAGTTAGCCCAATGATATATAAAATTTAAATGGAAAATTTGAAATTGATTTTGAAAACTTTAGAGTCTATTCTATATCATAACAATATTTAGAAATGAAGGAGAGGAGGAAGAGAATGTTAGATAATCTTAGAAACTTTGGAATGATTAAAAGAGTTGGCTTTCCACTCTAAAGCCAATCCTTCAATCCCTTGGTGAATCCCAAGTAAGCTTGCCTCTTGCTACACAAAGAAAAATGGAGATGAGAGCATCCAAAGAAGCTTGCAAAATACTTTCCAAAGTTATTAAAAAACTACCACAAAACCAATAGCAATACTACTACCAATATCATCCAAGCAAAATACTTTGCTTTAATCCCCAAGTATAAACTAGTGAAAGCAAAATGCAAAACTAAATAGAAAGATATAACCTCACACATATACAATGGAGACACCAAGAAGACTCTCAATGCACACCAAAGATTCTCTAAAGCTTCCTTTATTATCCACCAAAATGTTGCTACAAATACTTGTAGCAAGATTTACACATGAGAGAGCATGAGAGAGCATGAGAAAGAGAGGGAGAGGAGAGAAAGAATTTTGGCATAATAGACTTGCTATGAGAGTAGATGAGATAATGAGGAGGAGAGGCCTCAAATTATAGGAAAGGAGGAGGAGAGAGCCCACTTGGATGGTCTCCAAGTGGCACCCATCCAAGGGAGGAGGGTCACATCAAGAGGGGCGCACTTTAGCTTCATGAGAGCAAGTGGAGGGTTGAGGGGTGAATTGGGAAGGGGGAAACCCCCTTTCCCTTTTATTAAAAGTCAAGCAGGGTCAAGTGGGGAACTTTTGCAAAGTTTTGGGGGTCCCCATCATGTATTTCATTTTTTATGAGAAATTGAGCAAGAGGGGGCGCCCCTCTTCTAAGAGGATGGTCAATGTGGGTTGTGGGTTAAGCAAAGGGGGTCTTTCTAAGTTGGAAATGATTTTCCCAACTTAGGAGAAGGATTTGGGACACCTTTCCCATACTCTCTCAGGACTTTCATGACTTTTACAAAAATTGGCTATTTTAATTAAGCCAATTACATGCTGATTTTTGACCGACTTTGACTCCTCATGGACAATGGCCTAGCAAAACTTGTCCAAATGAGCTAAGACTTGGTCCAAGGGTGTAGGGGTGTATGAACCATTTGATTTGAGTATTCATACCCCTATACAAAATACCCAAGGACCATTTTTTTACATTTTACATCAAAAACAATTAAAATTAATTAATTAAAATCACCCAACCTTAGAAAATTTTAATTAATTAAAAAAACCCTATCTAGACTCGACAAAATTCCGCAAAACTTTTTGAGATGTCTTACATGGTCATTTACAACATTCCTAAACACTAACTACCAGAGGACGAGACCATTAGAGCTCCTTTCACCACTTTGAGGAATTATTTGTGGGAGTGAAAAACTCAAGGGAAATTAATAAGGCTGGTTAGGCCAAATTAATAACTTGAGGGAAAAAAACACTTAGTGAAAGGGACTCCTTTAATGATAAAGTCCTAAGCAACTAACTTAAACTATGATCCATGCAGACCTATTACATTATTATCCCACGCAGGGGAGAGGAAATTCCAATTACAACAAAATGTTGAAGGCCAAAACTGCCTTGTAGAACCAACAAGTCTTCAACTTGGTAGCACCTTCAGGTGCATATCTTCATGATACATGGAGTTGACCCCTAGTTGAATAGGTGGTCAACACACCTTCCACCAAGGTTTTATTTCTATTTGCTATTGAAGTGCTATAAGGCTTGCAACAAGAAGTAAGAGGATTTACACCCTTGTTGCAAGACTTGGATAGGGTTTATTTCTCTAGGAAGTAAGAGGGTTTACCCCCTAAAGAAATTTCAAACCCTAGTCCATCTTGGATTTTAAGCTAGACGATTTGGAAGAAGTGTTGTTGGGTTTTATAAGGGTTTAACTCTCAACAAGGATCTCTTCTTCCTCTTTGTCTAACTTGCCTTCCAAGGAAGAGACTCCATTACCCAATAACAAGAATATAGTACTTTGCATTGGAGATTGTTGATTATTGCATTGGTAAACGTGAAATTTGACCTTTTGAAATTGTTCAAGTTGGATTTATATTCTACATGCATTTGACTCTCTTGTCCTCCATGGGCGTCTTGATTTGTCAAGTGGTTAGTTTGCTGCAATAGATATTACGCTACAGCCATTAGGGCTGCAGTAAGATCTCTTTCTCAACAAGTTTCTTCCACTTTTCACCACTGAAATTTGCATGTAAGCAGTGAAATTTGATCTACTTGTCAAGGACTATTGATTGGGTAACTTACTTGCTGATTTTGTTGGTTAAAATTTGTTGTTGTAGAAAACGTTTGCTACAGCCATAGGGCTGTTACAATTCTCTGCTGATAACACTCTCTTACAGCCCTCATTTGTCATCTAATTTATTGTTTTAAGCATTGGAATATTATCTCTAAGTGCATGCTAATTTATCCAATATTATATGCTAATTAGATGATGTAATTTGCAGTTGTTATAACTTTGTCATTGTTGATATATATTTCCTTACTGCTGCAATTTTGGGACAGCAAGTATAACTTGTTGTTTCCCTCTTGTTCTAGGGCTCATTTTCATCATATATTGTATTGGATTTGGTTGTCTGACATTGGTTTTGCAAGTACCTTCCATTGGCAACTTTTACTTGGCCGATACTCAACCTCCATCAAGCCCATAGAACCTTTCATTGTGACCTATAGGGATGCCCCATTCTTCTCCTTAGCTTCTTCTTTGCAATCCCCCTAGGGTCGCCCGGGAAACCTCCCTTCTATTGGACTTGTCCATCACTAAAACGAGGGGGATATCTATTCAGGTGACAGTGATAGGTGTCCCCAGTTGTGTCACACATTTGTTGCTTGGGTTGGGATTTTCCCAAACTACAAACTGTGCGATAACATGGCCAAATTAATCGCAATTCAAGATCTACACAAATAGCAAAAGAGAGCCAAATTAATTGCAATCCAATCTATACAAAAATATATTAATAAAGCAAAATCATAGAAAGTGTGGTTGGTATAATTGCCATGGCAGTAACGATAGTGAAAGTAGCCATTACGAGGGCCTTCTCTCATAATAGTAACACTCACCTTGATTACTCTGGATAAAATGATTGTAGACCACAAGCACGGCCAGCATGAGACAACAACTTAAAGTGATTACTGCATGAGAATGTGTTTAAACTTTAAACTATCAGAGCCTTGAAAATTTTAAATGTATGCCACTGACATACGATTTAGCATTTGAATTTTGTTTTTAAGTGGTCTTAGAGCAGACAATTTCCAGGTGAGATATAGTCTTGTGTGTATTATTTGATATTATCATTGTGGTCTAGGAACCTTCCAAAAATCAAGGATGTCTTTGGACTGCAAAAGATTGGAATGAACTCTGCCTTGTACTCTACATGTTTAGGTTGAGAGGTGAAGTGGAGCAGAGCAGTAATTGCTACTAGGCACTTGAGATTTGCACTGAGTTGCAACTAAGGTTTGGTTGCCAATATGTGAACCAAAGGGTTGGTCTCCCGTTGTCAATAGTGGGCCTTGTCCCTCCATATAACTAACCCCCCATCCTAGTAGTCCCAATCTGTGTACCTGTATTTGGTTGTGCAAATGCCTTGATATGTTCTTCAATAAGTAGGAAGGGAATGCACAGACTAAAACAATTCATAAAATGGGTATAAGTATAGTATAAATCACTTGAAATGAATCGAAAGGACATTTCACATCCAGGAGATGAATAGCCAATGGGACTCGTAGCTTCTGTTTATAGTGAAAGGAAATATATGACAGGCACTCAGATACAGTACCCACTCACAAAGTGAGAACAAAGGCTACCACAGTACCCACTTTCGAAGCAATTAGAGGATGAAGAAATATCTCCTGTGAGAGACAATCCTCCAGAAATGGAGCTGTCATTTGAATTTCCTCCTTCAACTTAGTTTTTGTGCTCCAGGTTGTAGAATTATTACTTTACCTTTTTAACAGAGCAAGAGAATGAGAATGAACTAAGAGGTTAATACAGGAGATTTATATTTCATCATTTTGCTAACAGATGGATTCATCAAAGCACCTAAGAATTGAAGTAAAATAGGCCAGAGTTTTTGCTTGCCAAATATACATGTTTTTTAGTTTCATTAATTACATATAAGCTTTCAGGTTACAAATTTAATAAAAGGAAAGAAAATTCTAAAACAATAATAGAGAAGGCTTTGTCAATGTAAATAATATGTTTTAACTTTTCATATATTCCATCAAAATCACCTGCCAAGTAAAAGAATGAGATGACAAAACTTGAGCATAAACAAGCCGATAAAGCTCCTCCAAGCTTATTCCTCCCAAAGTATATTTCTCATTACGCAAAAGCACCTCTGCTTGGGGGCTTTTGGCTGTCAACAATTCTATCATGTGTGCCAGCATCCTGAAAATCACGAGGTTAACTAGACCACGAATAATACGTTAAGTAAAATGAATTGTATAGATATCTCCAGTTGTAAAATGAATTGTATATCTCTAATTTGGCAGCTATGCTTGATTTATCACAGGTCATTATTTGCACTGTAAGATCTATTTTAATTTTTAAGTAAGCATGTAAATTATAATCTATGAGTAATTAATTATAATCCACACCACTGAGGAAGTAGAAAACCTCACCAAGGATCAAAAATCTGGGAGCATCCTGCTATAGTCACCTACAGACACATCAGAATACAACAATAATATACATTATGATACTAGCAAAGCCAGGTGTATTATATTTGAACCACATACATCATGTTATTGCCATGTGAATCATAATTAATACAGACCTCTATGTCATCCCCAATTATTCCAAGCATAAGCTCCATGATATGTTTATCACCAACAGGAGATTTCAACTGAATGCACTTTTGGGCTAAGCTAAGCATTCCTTCCAATGCCTATATAAACAAAATCACGGCAAAAAATAGGAATGAGTTGTGTCCCGAACACATTCCAAAGGATATTTTAACTTTTCTGTTTCTAAACAGATAAACTTTCATTTATAAACAATAAATATTCCTTCTGCACTGACACAACAGATGTCAACCAAAATCATTTTGTCCTTTCATATTCAAGGGAACGAGGTCTTCTACAACATCAGATATCGTAACTACTTTTAAAGAAAATATTCCTGAAAATATAGTGCACTGAAACTAAATGAGGCTGTATAGTTATATAATATATTGCATTACCATGTGATACAGAGAAAATGAAAATAGGTTGGGGTGAAACTTGAAAGTGCCAAAAGCTTCTCAGAAACTGCCATTCCTTGCTCCTATAATGCTTTTGTCAGACTATATTATTCACTGAGCACTGATTAAGGATCTTAAGCATTTTTTAAAAAGTAAAAATCTGTTGCTAAAATAAATATCCTTTACACTGAGGAATCTCCTTTATTTAGCTTTTTAATAGGATGACTTGATATTAAAATTTGGAAGGCTGGGGTGGCTAGAGCAGCCTAGTCGATTAGGACAGGGCTGCAGACCAACTGGTAGAGAGTGCAGCCACAATGGAGGGTGCAGAGGCAATGAAAGTAAGCACAGGAGTTGGAGGGCCTTTGGTGCGAAAGGAGAAACTAGAGATTCTAAGGAAGACCCCACTCAGGAAGGGGAAAGAAAAATTCACAACCAGCCCCACAGAGAATAAAGTATTCGGGGTGGTGGAAGTGGCATTGGTCACATTGGACCCAATTCCCTGCAAAAATTATTCTGTCTATTCAGGTAGAAATCAAAGATAAGGTGACAAAAAGGATAAGATTCAGAAAACGGCAACACCAACTTAAGTAACAAAGGGAAATGTTTTTATTACGGTAAAACTGGTCATATAAAGAAAACTGTATGAAAAAAAAAAATTGATTTATCACAGTAAAGAAAAAAATGATATTCAAGTAATAATACTGAGAAATAACAAATAGTAATGCATCTTCAGAAGAAACCAGAAATGCAACTAAAGATGCATGGTATATGGATTCAAGTGCCACTGGGCACATGACACACAAAAAGGAGTAGCTTGCCACATTAGTTGACAATAAAAGTCAAGGAGAGAAAGTTGCGTCTTGACATGACAGAGTAGACATGGTCAAAGGCCAAGGAAACGTTCCTATATAGATGCCAAATAGAAATATCGAAGGATTATATATCGTGTTGTATGTGCCAGGATTAAAGAAGAATCTGCTTTCAATAAGCCATATTGCAAAACATCACTTCAAGATTGGAATCTGGATGTTATAAAGACATGCACCTCAAAAAGGAGAAAAATCCAGCATTAAGACAAGTGTTGAAGAAGGTGCTTTATACAGGTTTATGGCTGCAACAATAGGACAGCAAGCATTTGTGGTTGAAGACTGCTTCAAAATCCAACTCTAGCACCAAAGGTTTCATCCAAAGTCGTGAGACTCAAACTCAACAAAAACGTGGCCAGTTTTGCACTTGGCAAAACTCAGCTCAAGACTCTATGAAACTAAACAAATAGAAAAGAATTCAAAATACAGGAAATTTTGTAAAAAAAAATAATACTGGCATTTCCAATCCATAAAATCTATAGAACAACAGTTTGAGGCAAGTTTGGCAGGTCTTGGGCAAATATGGCGAGTTTGAAGCAAGTTTAGCAAGTTTGACAAGTTTTGACCAGGTGGTGACTTTTCTAGTGAAGGAAAGACTCAGCAAAACTCGTGAAGACTTGTGAGTCTTCCACAAGTCTCAGAACACTGGTTTCATCAACTTCATTACCAAAGCCTTCCACTTTTGAAGAAAAAGAATATGGTTTATGGTTTGCCTCTTGTTCAATAAGGGAAAAACGTTTGTGAATCTTGTGTTAACTCACAAACTAGCACCTTTAGATTAAAGTCCAAAAGATTGGTACTAGCCTATGGGCAACTAAGAGGGGAGCCAATGTCACCTCACCAACCCTCTTCACACTTTAGGTTGGCTCTTCTCCAACTCAAGGGAGGCTTCCCTAAAGGTAGGATTGCTTAAACTTAGGCAATTAGGGCTCAAGGTAAAATGAAGAGTGACTTTAGCAAAACAAATGTTGTAGAATAGGTTTAAAAAAGTGATGGTAGGATTAAGACTAGTGTCAAGTCCATTGGGCAGGTGGAGTCAAAGGATAACAAAAGGTGGGTGTTTTCTTATGTGATTGTGTAGCCTGAATCAAGAACCTACTACAATCTTGTCTTGTTTTCACCAAACTAAACAACTTTTGTAGGAATCCAAATGAAGAAAGACCTCCAAATGTATATGAGTGTGTGCCTACCGATGGAAAATGGAAGATGTAGCTTATTCAACTTAAGTAAGAAGATACATAATGACACTTATCAGCAATATACACAAAGGATTTAGGAGACTGAATCACAATTAAATGTCTTCTTAACAAAGGCGCAATCTTCTTAACGAGGAAGGGGCCTCTAAGGGATCCACCTTCAAGCTTGGTTCAAGGGTGAGTTTTACTAAGAAAATAAACTAATGCAACAACTCTTTAAGATATTAAATGCAAATCAGATCATTTCCATTAAAAAAATATCAAAGAAACTAGAGAAAGGAATTTTAACATCTAGTTTACTTCCATTGAGGTTGATAAACCCTTTCCCTTGGCCTCATGAGCAAGCTTGACATTCACAAAATCAGCATTAAAATTCAACAAATAAAACTCCAAGTGCAGTGCGTCACATTAACAAGTACGCACCATGGATTTCCATTAAGCCTTCAACAAAATCTAGCAATAGGTCTCCAAAGTTATGAGCAGTTTCAACAACCATTACAAGTGGGATGAGCCTCTATTTTAGAGTTTTAGGCTCAAACTTCCTTAACAACAAAATAATAATATCCATGCTAAAACCTTAGATCTAATTTAGAAATGCATAAACAAATAATATCCACCAACTAACTAAGACTGGACAAGTCAAACAATGAATAAAATATGAGTGGCCACACCACGTACAAATCCCCAAGCAAGATGAGCTCCAAGAGGGAGGACACCTCCTCAAAATAGGTGTAAGACCATGTCAAGGGCTCCAACATCCACCTCAAACCTCTCCAAGATGATTCACTCCACAACAAATCCTCAAAAGTTGTGCAATAAGCACCTCCAAGTGGCATGTGTGACTCCTCTATGTGGCACATCCCTCCAATAAGGCATGAAAGGGTCCTTAATGTGGTATCAAAGGTGTAACCACTCCTCAAAAGATGTGCCAATGATTATATCCCAAGAGTGAGTAGTCAACCCACTGATATTATCATCAATAAATATGCAAAAGGCTAACTAACTCCATGGAGGAAGGGGAAGGCCCCATCTCCAGCAATTAAATAATACAATATATGAGAAGATGCCTTAACAAGTGTGCCAATGCGGGCGAGTGCTCCATCCTAAACTATGATCCACGTCATAACAAACAACTCCAAGTGTAAACACAACCAACATGAGCAATGGTGCTCATGTAATCAGCCTCCAACAAAGTCAAAATAGGTCAAGCCGGCCATTGAAAAGGCTAGAATCACCTCAACATGTGTGAACAAGAGAAGTGTTGCACTGTTGAAATAATGTAACTGCAAAGAGTATTCTTATTATTATTGATATTTTATTCATAGGATCAATCCCCATTGTGGATTGATCATGTCGGATATTGTAATAGGACCAAATCCCCTTTTGCGGATTGGTCAAAAGACAATTGTAATAGGCAGAATAAGAAGTTGGCCCCAGCAGTTAATTAAGAGACCCAGAAATATAATAAAGGTGGGTTTACCCACCCAGATTGAGAAGTCGACCCTGCAGTGAAGAGACACTTCACACGTGCCAGAACTTGTATAAATAAAGGAGGCTAGCACCTCATTTGAACATAACTCACTTGCTCAGTTTGAGAGACAAGTTCTGATCTGTTACCGGCAAAGGAGAGAGAGAGAGTGGCGCATATCTTGGAGAGGACTTTCTGTCTTAGCATAGAGATCTCTTGGCATTGTATTGGCTATTTATATTAAGGAAGTTTTGCTGGGTTTTCTTCCCTTAGAGGGTTTCCCAGGATAAATGCTGTGTCTCTTGTGAATGTGTATTTCTCAGTGATCTTGTTCTTATGTTGCTATTATCTATTGAAATGCAAAGAA
>JASDQU010011726.1:8649-24944 GCA_032191745.1 Picea mariana
GTTGTATGGTTGCAGCAGTCTTTGACTTCCCTTTGTTGCCAAACTTTTTGGGTCTTCTTTCAGGATGAAGTTTCCAACAATGGTCTTCATCATGGCCATCTTTTGAACAATGTTTGCATGTAAATTTTTCTCCCTCTTTCTTAACAGCAGCATTCTTTTTTCCATTTCCCTTGAAATTATTCTTTCCTTTGTCTCCATGACTGAAAGGCTTCTTGTTACCCTCATGAGTTTCATTCCTTCCTCTTGCTTCCAAATGAGTGGCCTGAACACAAAATTCATCTAGATTTGAAGGATTAAACATGAGTATTGTATGTCTCAAATAACTATGTAAAGCTCCAATGTATTTGAGTAAAGTTTCTTGAGAAGACAAATCTACTCCCAAAACCAAAGATCTTCTTCTAAATTCTTGAGTAAAGCTTTGCACATTTTGTCCTTTAGCTTGCCTAAAATTTTGTCAATCCAAAGTAACTTTTTGCATATATGCCAATGGGTAAAATTGTTTTTTAATTGCAACAATAAAAGCATTCCAAGAGGTTAAAATTTTACCATGTTTCTTCATGTCCTCTTGAGTCTTGGCTTCCCACCAAATGAGTGCTACACTATCCAATCTTAAAGAAGCAAGCTGAATCTTAGTTTCATCATCTTGAATTTTTTGTATTCTACAATACACCTCAATCCGACGAATCCAATTATCTAATTTCTCAGCATTTATCTTCCCACTGTACATTGGCAAATCGAATTTAATATCAATCTTTAGCAAAGAAATTTGTGAAGGAGTTTTACCATGTCCTTTTGGAGAATTTGGTAGAGGTCTTGAACTAGTAGAAGAAGAAGAAGAAGGAGGAGGAGGTGAGGGTGGTGGAGAAGCACCATTCCCTCCATTTCCATTTGGAGTTTTATCACCACTGTCTCCCTTGTGCTTTGAAGGGTTGGAACCTTCACCTTGAAACCTTGTATTCATTTCTTCCATCAATACTTTCATCATTTCTCTCATTTCCATGAAATCCTTTCTGAGATCTTCATCTTCTGTAGGAATATGTTCATGACTCTCTTCATGAGCCATACTTGGTGAATGCCTCCTTGAAGCTTGCGGTGATGATATAATATTTCGTCTTGAAGGATGAGAACTTGGCTCTACAAGTTGACCTTCTCCTCTTGTGAGTTTCAACCTTGTGAGCATCAGAAAACAAAACACTTGCAAATAATCAAGTCTTCAAAAACCTATGCTCTGATACCAACTTGTTCTAAAAATGAAGAAGACTTGTATTCTTGAAAATATTTGCAAGATTTAATTCATGTGTTCAAATGAAAATGGATCAATTTTGCAAACACAACTTTTATATAAATTACTCATTCAAGATTCATATAAACAACAGTAAATAACATTGAACAGAAAACACATAACACAACAAATGATAAAGGAGTTCACCCCTCTCTTGGGCTACATCTCCTAGTCCAACTTCCAATGGATCTTTTGTATTATTTGCTCAAAGTGCTCAAATATGTGCTTTACAATGCTCAAAATGCCAAATAGATGACTCCAATGGCTTCAGAACGTCCAAAAACCCCTAGCTGAGATTTTTCGGCACCTCGTTTGGCCAAAAATTGAAGAAGATAGGCTTCCTGGAAGTTCCCCTTCAAACTTGTTGTCTCTGGATCGCCAAAATGCACCCTTGCCTCCTTACCTAGCCCCCACGTGCATTTATGTGTTAAAACTCAACACTGGGCACAACTGCACAAATGGTGTGAACTGTAGGACGATTACACGCTAGCCCTTAACCGCCAAGGCCCATGGGCGCATGGGCCACCACATGACCGCGCGCAAATACAAACAGGGGTCAAGTTTTAAACCACATATATATATAACCGCAAGGTTTAAATGCACATGCACACAACAATGGTCACATGACATATAGTTAACCACGGGGTTTAAATGTGCGCACACAACAATGGTCATATGACATATATATATAACCGTGGGCCGGGGCTTAGCCCAGGCCTGGTCCACGCACCATTTCAAACTATTTCAAATTCAAATATTTTTAAACTCATATATATGTTAAGAACTACATGTGGGCATGCCGGTTGGGTGGCCCTTCCTAAGGCGTTACCCTTTCCCGGAGGTCACGAGGTCAAATCCGGCCAACAACATAAATTTTAAACCACTATCCAGGTGACACGTGGCGGCCATGGATTGGGCCACGTGTCATCATCCCATTCGTCGAAAACAAGCCACATCATACGCCAACTGTCCACATGATTTCCTGCCATGTGTTGTACGGCCCTACCACGTGTCGTACGGTCTGCCACATCAACATCCGTACGGACTGTATAGTTAACACATTTTTTTTGCCTGTTTGTCGTTTTGAACAGAACGCGATATCTCTCTCTCCCAACGTCCGTTTGAACCCAAACAAGTTGCGTTGGGTTCGTGACGACGAGGCCTATGCTCCCATTCAATTTGAAGCAATTTCGAGCACATTGAATTTTGAACAAAATTTGATCCCCTGGATCAAGAGGGTGATGCATCCTTCAACCATGTCATTAGCATTTCTAGTACTGCACCTTCTTAACAAGAGAGAGTTTTACTCTCCCCAAGTACTCTCCTTCCAAGTCTTGGAGAGGTTCCCTTTGACTGGGATGGTTTTTTGGGGTATACATTTCCTCCTTCCATACCTTTTCAGGTAAGAGACGTTCTATGATATATCATGGAGAAGGTGAACTCCACTAGCACTTTATCCTCCTTGACTTGGAGAGATTTGGGTTTTCCCAAGCTTGTGTCAGTTATTCGTAAGCTGTTGACCTTTCATAAAAATCCTACATGGTAGCCTTGGCCTCCCCCATGACATGCCACCTAGAAACCCCCCAACGAGTCTGATTTAAGCTCTTTTCTGACTCGTCTAAAAAGAGAAAATATTTACAAGTGAATTTGTCTCTTTCACACTTGTAAATTGGATTCAAAAGGACATTTATTTGGTGCGAGTTTATCTCTTTTTCAAACCAAGTAGACTAATATTATAGACATTTTTTGGCATTAAGTTGTAATTGCATCTCATTCCCTTGCTTGCAGTAATGAGCCTATTTATGGTTCTTGCTTTTAAGTTATAAGTCTCTCACCTCAGCACTTTGCATCATCAATCAAGCAGAGCCTTGTTTATACCCTTTGCAACTTGACACCCTATACCTAGGAGGAAACATTCCCTCTAGTTTCCATCTCCCGCATCCACCTCCTTGCATTGAGCATAGGTATGTTCCACTGCTGGAAACATTTTTGCTTACTTGCGACACTAATTTCCTCCTTTGTATCATAACATTCATTTGACTATGAAAAAAAAAGAAAGATGGGTGAGAAGGGAATATTATCTTATATTGGCAACAATCGTGTCGCCTTTGAACAAAGTTTTTTTTTTTTGAGTCCACTTGTCATCAAAATTTTGGTTTTAGCATGACCTTAGGAAGATGATCTCATTACAAAGAGTTTACTCCCCTGACTGGTTACTCTTCTAGTCCCTATGGAGAGTTTGATCGATTCCTCCTACATCTCAAAGTTTCATCATTGAGTCTATGTTTCCAGAGTCTTCCATATGTCTCATGCTCTTGTTCAAAGGATGTCTATCAACCCATGCCGGCCACTTCTCATAACTCTTGAATTTTCATGTCGACCACACTCTTAGTGTGTCTCAGAATCACATGAAGTTGTATTCCTATTGCTCACCCTGGTCCTACATTCCTCATTCGTAGGTAACCTTGAACTCATCAAACGAAATTTCATCATTGGTTGTTGACTGGGTGGTTTCCCTTGTGTTTGAAAACAATACATCTATTCACACATTTGGATTCATGCCGTGTATTGGATTCCATTAGCCTTATTGGTGGTTTCCTCGCCTTTGTCAACAATTTTCCTTATTGGCTGCTATTCATAGGGTCTTTTTCGTGTACAACTTGCATCTAGCACACACAAAAGAYGCACAGGGTTGTTGGTTCGTGAACATGTTCTTTGTCCAATTTCATCCAAATCATAAAGCTTCTACTTTGTACCACGTGCTAAATTATCTGAGATTCCTTAATGCTCTCCTTTCAGTGGGTCTCCTTCCATCAACTTCAACTCATCTATTCTRAAGACAAGACCTAGATTCCTATGAGTACCTAGAGGCTTGTAGTCATTAGTGGCAGGTTCTCTCGCCATCAAAAGTTGGGATACATCAATGTCTCTTGATAGATGGATTCTTCAAGTGTTCAACCCCGAATCCTTTATTCACACTTGTAAGAATGTACTCGGTGCATTGATACCTACTTTCATCATTGGTAGGCTATCTCACATTTGTTAAAAATATACCTTAATGACTGATAATCAAATGAAGTCTCATTGCATTCGACCTCAACTCCTTTATAAACATGATGTAGACTTTCACCTTTGGTGGATTGTGTAGAAGAATTGAAGACATCAGTTTATAGTCACAACTTTCTTGAGTTGTTGCTACCTTTCATTGGACCAGTACCTATGTGACTTCAGTGATCATGGGAGATCAAATTGTACTCCATTGTATACATATATCTTCACATTGATTTTGAGACTGGCTTTGCTGGGCCTTGTTCATGACTATGACAACCTTTTTCATGTAGACACCTTTTTATTTCTTATTCATGGCCATGGACAACTGTTTGGTATATTTTCACATGGATCTGTAGTGTAATTCAAATTGGCAGCCATGTGTGCAAAGACAGTACAAATTGTAATGAGAAACTAGTTCTTCTAGCTGGGTCCCCATTACTCTATTTATGGGTCTTATAATGTATTTTAGCCATCGCAGATACTCCTCTGACCTCACAAATTAAGGGGAATCTGTTATAGAAAGATTTTCCTCATCCTATGAAAACTTGCATAGAAGTCCTTTTTCCATTTCTCTATGCAGACTTGAAGTCCCTTTTTGCAAATCCCAGAGATAAAAACATTATTTTTCCACATATACACACCCTACCTATAGTACAACATGCGTATACGTAGGTTGCACCACTACAACCCACGCACATCAGAATTTGTGCCCAAAATTAAACAATGGTATCGGGTTTCCATGTCACGTCATGAGATCCATGATCCTTGACCTTCCATATACTGGAAATGTTCCAACTCGACCCTTCAGTTCCACTTGAAGGATACAAATGGGCCAAATCCAAGCTATGGAAAAGGGGAGAAGAATTCAACTTTGAGAGCAAAGTTACTCTAGAGAAATTATTCTCTTCATATTGAGTCTACATCCCTTTGTTCTTTTAAGTCTGAACACATTGTTCAGCCCCCAAGATCTTCCCTACTTGATTGAGAACATCATTGTCTCTCTTATATTAGCTTGCCTTTGGTGGAGGATTGAAGTGGTGGAGGCCTAGATGGAAGGGACTTAGTTTCTCGATTCCGAACCGTGCCGACACAGAAGTTTGTAATTCATTCACTTCTGTTGTTTACATTTAAATAGAAATACTCTTTTCTCTTCCAATTAATATCTTGCAAATATTTGAATTGTTATTCTATGGGCGTATTTGTCATGAATGTTGATGAATTATGTGATTGAATGTGCTAACATTATATATTATCACCATATGCTTGTGTTTCTTGATTGTTGAGGACAAGTTGCAGGTATATTTTTTTGATTCAAGTGCTCAATGATGGACTTTATCGAACATCTGAACAAGGTAGGCCTTTTTTCTTGTATTTCTAGCATATTTATTTATATAACATACCTGATATTAGAGTTGATTTAAGCAGTCATTTCCGTCTTTTTTGGTTTACCCCTAGCCATAGAGAGATTTTCCTTTAATTTCATGATTTTACCTTGACTCACATTATCATTTGATTTGAGAATATATTGTATTTGCATAAATTATATGATGAATGGTACATCGATGTGAATTCTTATCAAATTTTGAGCATTTCATGTTAAATGAAAGTTATGATGAACATTTGGCTAGGCAAGAACCTTGGTCATTTTTAGGCTAGAGACATGTTCCAACATCAATAAATAACGATACCGAATTGTTTTTATGCATATAAAATTATGGCTTGGAAGAAATACATTCAGGGATACATGAGAGTTCAAGAGGCTTGAGATTTTTTCCCTCCTTGTTGGAAGTCCTTGTAACCTTTATTGGTACCCATTCGAGTAGTATTGCATTAGAAAACACCTGAACCCAAAATTTAGTTCCACATACCCTTGGGTATATCAGAGGTCCCATAGACAACATAAAACCAACCATTCGACTGTCGAACTATTTCAATGTACCGAAAAAAACATTTGGGAAGATTACTCTCTCGTACCATGGGTGTTCAAGACCGCAAGTAGATTTGAGATTTGTAGCACAAGTAACACCTTTCAAAATAGAATCCAATTTTTATTTCTTTAGTATTTCCCAAAACGTATTTTATTTTATAAGTATTTACATTTGAATGATAATGGGAAAACAACGCATTTCAATGGTCATTGAATTATAATGTGTTGGCACAAAAACATTGCAAGACATTCAATTTTCCAACAATTAATTGATCATTTTGAATTCTCTCTTTTCTTGAACCAATCCTCTAGAGAAGATAGTCAAATTTGTGTCAAGCCAAGTCCTCTCCCTCACCTATCCTCCATATAACAATAGGACTCATCTTGACCACATAGGATCCCCTCCTTAGATTAGTGTCCTAGAAGTGTAGAGGCAAAGCTATTGATGTGACAATGGGTGTATTTCCTGTTCATTTCCTTAGGATTTCCCTTGAGTAAGTTTGGAATTTTCCTTAGGGAGTGTTTGACCGACAATAGGTCACAATTTTTTTTCATCTTTGTAATACTAAGAGGGTTATTGATCTTAAAATATGCTAATTCACAAGTCTTTCTGTCTTGTATACCTTGTTCCTACACTTAGAAAAAATTTCAATTTTATGGGGGGTTCATGAGTCTAGTTATAACCTCTTTCGTCCTCAAAATGCACCATTATGTTCCGTCATAGTCAAAATGCACAAATACATAGAGTATTCTTGAAGTGTTTTGCGGGTTCACGCATAATGTACAGAAAGTCTAATTTTTCATTCTTATTAGAATGCACTTCAATCTTCCACTATATCGATTTCGAACCAACACTTAGTTCAATTCATGTTTCTCGTTGGTTCATTGCATTTTCTTGTTGAATTCTAAAACTCCTCCATCACCAAAATGCACACCATGTTCTCCGATCCTCATATTTCACTATACTTAGAATCTTTTCGAGTATTTCATTGCAGGTTTGAACCATTTCTCCAATTCATTTGATTGTCATGACTACAATTCCAACCGACCAACTTATAACACTTAGTCATTTTCTAGAAATCTTATTTACTCTTTTGATAACTCAACATTTAGTTGATTTTCAATTTCACCGCAGGTTCATGGGTCAAAATTGTTTGAAATTCTCTTCTCCTTACGTCAGAATGATCCAGTCCCATACTTAACCATTTCTTAAGTTTTCACTGGGGGTTGGTCTTGATTCTAATATCTCTTTTCATGTACATCCGATCCTTCATCGTAATACATGTATTGTCTTATCACTTTCTCCAAGATATATTTAATGTTGATTGTATGGAGGATAAAAGATAATTAAAATATTGAAAGGTCGTTACTATTGACAGACGTTTCGAGGAAATTCTCCATTAACTCTAATTTAATTCACATTAATCCTTCCTTTGAAAGAAGGTCTTCAAGTTATATTATCGAAAAAGAGTTTACTTTGAATTTTTAAGATCTCAAAGTAACTGTACAAGAGTCCAACAACTTCATCAAACATGACCACAAGAAGAAGAGAACAATTCTATGGGGATACTCTAAACTTGTTCATGCAGGAGGACCAGAGATTCCAGTGGTCGAGGTCATACTGGTATTTTTTTTTTGACAAAAATGGTTATGTTGCATTAATCGGCATTCTGGCCAGCCAGAATCTGGAAGTTACAAATCCGAAGAAGGTTGGTGACCTCTGACAGTGCTGCCAACCTTCTTGTGAATGTCTTGGGAGACCAATCCCCTCTGCTCCTTGAGATAATTCAAGAATATGACAAAGAGTGTGTACATGAGTAAATTCTCACATACTGTGAGCATAGAAAAAGACAGAAGCAAAGCATTATTCCAAGGGGGATGAAATTTTCCCCTTAATGTAGGGGTCCAGCTTTTTCTGAGACCCTAAAGAAATGTTGGAGGCCGCCTCCTTTTCTCTGCGTTCTTTGTTGGTCTTTCACCCTCGGGTAAGGGGCGGAGACGGGACTGAATTGTCTTCAGGTTCAAAAGTTCCCCTAGAGCCGCTAGAGGGGGCTGTAACCCGACCTTCTTGAGCTTCTGGATCTGGAGCCCGAATCTTTCTCGCTGCTACAGATTTTGGGGGGGAGGATTCCAGAAGGCTTTCGTCTGCCGGAGGATCTTCCTTAACTATTGTTTCTTCTGGTTCTGGGGCTTCATCTTCCTTTAGCACATCAAAACTGTTTTTATTTTCTAGAGTTGCCTCTATTGAATGAGTGGCCTTTGGGGCTTGGGCTAGTGGTTCCTTTCGCTTTGGCTGCCTTCATCGGTTTGCTACGGGCTGAAAAGCGTCTTCTTTGACTGGTCCCGGTTCCTCAGCGGCTTTGGGGCAGTTTCTTGCGAAGTGGCCGTAAGCATGGCACCGGAGGCACTTGAAAGGAATCTGCTCATAGTCCAGCTCTTGGATATGGCTCCATTCCCCCAGGGAGAGCTTAATGGCTTCTGGAAGACCTTTCTCGAGGTTAACCTCAACAAAAATGTGGGCGCAGGTAAACTGGTCCCCTTTTGGCTCTGCTTTGTCCAGGAAACGCCCAAGCTTATTTCCAATGTCCTCCAGAGAGTCTGTCCCCCAGAGATGCAAGGGTAGGTGGGGCAGCCTAACCCATATAGGGGCTGCAGTGATCTCAGCTTCGGGATTGAAGTCAAGAGTCCAGGGGTCTAAGAACAGTCCTCTCGACCCCATGAAATAGGGACCAGATCTGAAAACTAGATCACAGTCCTCTTTGTACAAGAAACTGAAGACAAAAAAAACCCTGCCTACTGCGAACAGAGAAACGTTTCCCTTTATCAGTGGTTTCCATCGGTCATTCGTCCATGCCTCCATCGCTTTGGGGCTAGGCCATAACCCCGTAAACTTTCTGATGAGGGACTTTTCTGCTAGAAGGAGGGAAAGAGAGCAAGGCTGCTCTGGAGATAGCTCCAGAGAAGGGATCTCCTCCATCTTCTTAACAAACTTGGACGAGAGAGAAGGCTTGGATTTGGGGCCTGCCGAACGAACTAACTCCTTGAATGCTTCCAAAGGGTCTTTTCCCTTCTCGGCATTTTGATCTGGGGCCATCGTAGCCGACCTCCTGCAAACAAGATCAAATCGCAGTGGTGAGCCAAGACCACTGTACTCACCCGCATGCAAAAATGTAGGCAGTCTCAGGCCTCGCAGGGACCCTCTGAAGGTGCCGATCCCGCGTCTCTGAATGCTGGGGAACCCTGACTACTGTAGGCCGCGTCCTGTGATCAAATAACCTCTCCAAAACACGTGCGCAGAGGAGGGACGCTCTGAATCCTCGTTTCTGAGTGTCGGGGCCCTAATCAGTGCTGGAACCGCGCCTTGCAATCTTTGGAGATTGTTAGCTTGGATAGATGAGCCATTTTGTTTAAACAATAAAAGAAAAAAGGGCAAAGGAAATAAATTTGGACCATTTCTCGATTTGTGTGTGTCATCCTTGCACAGGGGCCATGCTAATCTTCTCTGTATCGTTCCAATTTTATCGGATGTCTCCAAAGAGACGAGGTCATACTGGTATTATTCATCGTAGAAAGGGATGAAAAAACATTTTGGACATCAAGCATTGCCTTAGCAGAACGTGTACCCAAAGATTTTGATTCTAGAGAGATAGTTTCATGGTGTGGAGACAAATATGATCAAAATCGCAAGATGATCCAACTCTAAGGTGAATATCATGTTTCTTTATCACCATCAGTTTTAAAAAGAATATTAAAATTTCCCGAGCCAACAATCATGTTCAAAGGAGACGAAGCTAGAAGCTTCACGAAGGAAAGAAACAATGGACTATAAATTTTACAGGAATATCTTGAAGATCCTGTAATGATGTTTGAAGAACTATCTTATATTCAGGTCAGTTTACTAAAAAAACCCTTATCGAGAGATATCATGGCTTTTCACTAGAGTGACAAGTCAAGATTCTACAAAAAATATTCCTCGGTTGAATCTTTATATTAAATTACATTTCACAATTCATGAACAAGCAATATTTGACTGGGTTAAGATCATATATGGAGAAATCTCTTCTCAATTATCAAATTTCAAGAAAAATAAAAGATTTTATATGTCTTCTTATTTAATATATGATATCACCTACTGTCATGGTTTTAAGGGTTGGAGTCTGGGAAGATGAGTTGACTATAATATTAACCCAGTACCAATGTGGTACCAAGACTTAGGAAAAAATAGGCTACCTATCATTTTTATGAAGTTTATAATGAATTTGTCTCTTCTTTTAAGAAACTTGTTTTTGGGCCGAAAACATCTAGACTATCCTTGGAAGAATCAACCTTCCTGGACAAAAAGGAAACATTAAAAGTATGGAACACTATAGTCTTGTTAGAATATATTGTTCTCGTGAAAGGCCTCTTTATGTCCTGTACTATGTTCTTGATAAAAGAATTGTTACAGAGGTTGCCATGAAATAAATATTTTGGGTACATTTCTTTCATGATAAAAGAAAGAAGCAATTCATTCCTTTACCATGGAAAATTTGGGAAATTCAGTTGAGAGGTATTTGAAAAATTGATGAATTTGCAATACAACTTGACCAGTATAGTTTGAAGTTCGTAGAATAAATCAGGGGGATTGACCCCAATCACATTTTTCATGGACCATATGACATTTGTTGGTTTTAACATTTCACTTGATAATACATTTTTATTTAGAGAGGAGGAGGGAAACATTCAAGACCCTCCAAAAATAATTTTTGAAAATAAAACAGATGATATCGAGACTGCCATTATTACTACAGATCAACATAAAAAATAGGGGAAGAGTGGTTAATTAAAGAAGTACCCATTATTCCAATGTTTCACAGAAAAGTGACCCACACAAGAAAATTTTCCTGTTAGCAACACTAGAGAAAAATAAGTCTTCAGATAATAATTCTAATGATGGAGGCAACCAAAACCCTCCAAAGGGAAAGTTGGAGTGATCTCATAAAATTCAGGTTAAAATAAAAAGACAAAGTACTCAGCAAGAGGTAGAGGAGCTCGTACCTGAAGACAAGGTTTTACTTGAAGGCATGGATCTAGATGTTGATATTGAAAATATTGAATTTCCTGATGATGAGAAGAGACTTCAAGAGAGATGGGAAGTTGCAGCTGAAATTGCAAGTCAAGAACACATTTTTTAGAAGAGGGATCCTTCATAGTAACGAATGCTCTGTTTGATAAAATTTCTACAAAATTAATTTTTGAAAGACTCCATTCAAAAAATAAAAGGATTCAAGGAAAATCCAATTTAGAGTTAGATCTTAGTGGTGTACCACCTTCAAGAATTGATCTCATCCACAAGGATACAAGGGAAACACTTGAAGTATCAGTTGATGAGATGGAAAACACAAAATGCCAATATGAAATAAAGAATTAGAGAATTGGAAACTGCATTGATTCCACCTCCAATATTTGGAAGTCCAGTCACCACTATGAATCCATGGAAGACTTCGGATGGCACACCATTATCTATTTGAAACTGAAAGGGACATCAAGTTTACTTGCAGTTGTCAGAAAGTATATTGGAAAGAATATTCAGAAGATAATTCCTATAATTCTTGAGACATAGGAGTTAACGAACAACTTCATTTCTTTGGCATCGAAGAGGGAAAATTTGAAACAATACTTGGAAGATGATCTAAAAAAATATGAAGGGTTTTATAAAGAGGGAATCACTAATTTTGTGATTAAAGTTTCAAATATGACTAAGAGTAAAAGAAAGGAAGAAGACTTACCCTCCCCGGCTCACATTAAAAAACTAAAGGCTTTTTGGATTAAAAAAATTAAATGCCTAAAAGAAATATTAGATGACCTTGATACTTTAGGTGTCAAAAGGGGTGAATGTTATTTAAAATTAATTGATTTGGACTTAGCTAGAACTGCATGAGAGGTTGATGACAAAAAAAATATTTTAAATTTAGTGTTATTACTAAGGAACAATTTGAGGCAAAATTAGAAACATTAAAATATGCATCGACAGAAAGGTTTAATATCTTAACAAAATACTTAGAATTTGAGGTCGAGAGTTTCTTAGTCAATTATGTGAACAAGAATGAGGATACATAATATAATTTCATCAATTTTTAATTGACTACCGAGACATCGAATATTCATTGTTTGATATAAGAATGAGACAAGAGGTAATTGTCACTCCCATGAGAGATTATGTTGAAAATTGGTTAAAACAAGCTTTAATCAAGATAACTAAAGAAAATCAAGAAGTGACAATTACAACTAGCCAAAGAACCACAACTTAGGAGAATACAAAAGAAGCATTGGAAGGAAAATACACACAGAGAGAACACCATCACAGTGAGTAAAACCAATCACATTCTTCTAATTTATTTTCTCTTCCTTTTCAAAAGTCATCTAGTTGTGTTTTATTTGTCCCAAGAAAACATGATCAATTTTTGATTGCTTCTTTTTATCTTCTTTTCAGGTCCAACTCTGTTCCTTTCTTTCATTTTTTGGTCAACTAGAGCCCAATCCTACTCTAATTATGGAAAAATGCATTTTAATTTTAAGACTATCAAAGTCTATATTTATTTTTTGAAAAAATCCCAGAGAACTATTTTTGGGATAAACTTTAATGATATCTTTGAACTCCAAGTTTTGAGCATAAGATATTTAAATTTTTCCTATCAAATTCTATCATGTTTTAAATGAAAAAACTCATTTAAAGTTATCTCATTTGTTGGCCTATTATCTTTCTTTCCTTGAATGTGATAAAAAAATTTACAAATATTGTGATGGATGTGAGAGTTATTATAATTTTTCTGTAAATATTATTTATTCTGTATAATATTTCTACAAATATTATTTTTTTATGAGTGAATATTCTTGGTCCTCTACTCATAAATTCTTGCTTTATGTATATTATTTTCAGTCAACAATATTTTTACATTTTTATTGAGTGATAAAGATCCTGATTTTTCTATTTATCATTCTCTCATTTTCATATTAGTTCCAAGATATTCAAGATTTATCTTTAATAAATTATAGAGCAGTACCATCTCTATAAAAACGTTGGGGGATATTTATATCCTTGTGAGGTCGTTGTTTGGAACTTAAATGGTATAGATATCAACAAGGGTTGAATATGAAAAATAATTTCTCTTAGAATGTATTGTGTACACCCACATTAAATCATAATTTCAAAATATTTGTTACAATACTAACCTTCTGCTAATATTTAATATTGTTTAAAATCTTTTTTTTTTTTTTAATAAAAAAGGGAGGAGCCTGCTATAATATATTATCAAAAAACTGTATCAGAGTGTACATAGTCAAGAGTCTTAGTAAACCAAAATGCTACCGGAAACCAGAAACCAGCATAGGTACATAGCTAAAACAGCTGTAAACTAGTGGCACCCATCCTGCTCAGAGGAAACCAGGACAGGTGCCTAAAGTCTAAGAGAACATAAAACATAAGAATAAAACTAAATAGCCATAGAATCATGAAAAACCTAGGTAATTGGTGACCTGTCGCTTGCATTTGTCTTCCACGTGGAGCCGGCCGGGATGGCGAAAGACTACACACAGAGGGGACACTTTCGCCGTGCTGGAGCGCCAGAGTAGGCATCGAGAAGCATGTCCAGTTGCTGGCCCATGATGAGGGCACGATGCTCCAGGTCAAACATGTGGCCTCGGAGCTCAAACACCAAGGACAGGTGCTCCTCGCGGAGGAGAAAGCCATGCAGGTCACCACCTTCGTCGTCGGGTGTTCTTCGCTTCACGTCATCCTGCCACCCTGCCTTTCCCGTCGCACGTCCAACATCAAACACAGCTTCCAGGTCCGGCCAAGGAACCTCTTCCATAATGCAACCAGGAGGATTGGTGTCCAAACCCAGATTGAGCTTGCATTCCCCACTGCCAGACCGCCCTATATCGCAAGGCGCCTCCATTGGTGTCAGGTCCTCCAAAGTCGGGTCCTCCTCTACAATGCAAGCTGGGTACAATTGCTCAGTGCTACCCTCCAACATGACGGTATCCATACTGCTGCGACCAATTTCCTTTTCGGCAATGGTGGAGAGCAGAGCCTTCTCCTCGGCTCGAGCCTTCTTTTTCAACAGAGAAGTAGCCATGACCAGAGCACGTTCGAGTTTCTCTCTACGCTGTCGCTGCTCCTTGCGAGCGTACCAAGCAGAACCACGGCGAGGCGTTCCTCGTTTCCTAGTCATGTTGCAGAGCGCTCTCCAGGAAATACACACAGGTTGGGACGAGGGCGGAAGCCAATTGAGAGTGCAGGCACCCGCATCAATTCTCCACAGAAGGATGGTGTACTAGGGTGCAAGGAGCACGGAGCTACACCAACACCTCCAAACGCAGAGCAGAGCCGAGACCGGAGCAAGAAAAAACAAATAATCAGACTGCAAATACCCATGACCGCCTTTAACATTACGCTTGCCAAGCTCGTAAATGCTCGCTCGCGGGAGGAGTCCTCCCATCGCAGAGCTGTTATGGCTGTCCTGCATCCGTAATGCGAGTGTTAAGGGGACGACCTCCATCATTTAAACCCCGTCTTAGTGCAAAGCCAGTTGGCACGCCTTCGCCACATGTCACCCCATACGGGGATATTGTTTAGAATCTTGAATACAACCTCAAAAGGAATATTCCTTCTATGTTTTTAAAGAGGTGGTACTCCTTTATATGAATAATATAAATAATTAAAATAGAACCTGAGAAAGGACCAAGTTTATTTCATTTACAAATACCCATAATGAAAGAAAGGCCTGAGATAGGACCATGATTATTCACATGAATATTTACAATATCATACAAGATTCAAGATATTGTACACGAATGTAAAATAAAATGAAATAGGAATCCTCACAAGAAACATTTCCATCATAGAATAAAGCATAAAATATCATCTAGTAGACTAAAAAACAATGGCCACATATGCAGAGAACTTAACATGATATTTCATTGAAAATCTGAAAGAGTGATGGACACACACTTTCAAATTTCAACTTAAAGCTCAAAGTATGAAAAATTAGTAGTCATGTGTCCCAAATATTTCTATGGGAACCTCAAATAATATACAATTGTATTTAAAAATATTCATAATATTCGATAAAATTAAAAGGCGTTCATCCAAATGAACTGGGATTGGGGATTTTTTGGACCATAAATAGAAGTAATACCTAGAAGAACAAAAGGAAGACAATTATAAATCTGTCTTAGGTTTTCACATATCATCAATCAAATAAGACCGAGGGATTTCTAACTGAGTGGAAAGAAAAGAAAAGAAAGGACAAATATAGATTTACTTACTAAGAAGGAAAAGTTCTGTCTCATGTCCTCGAGGATCTGCCTCTCTTATTCTTTTGTAATCTTCATCTTCTTGAATCTTCTTTAGGTTTACATTTAGGGTTTTATTTTCCCCTTTGAAAATTTGAATTTATATATACATGACTCCAAATGGGATCCACTTCATACATTCATGTATTTCTTTTAACAAAACATTTTCCAGAATAATTTGTTTTCAAGCCAAAAATAATCATGACTATATTTTTAATTTTAGGGCCTGATAATTATCATTTCAACCATGGAAACCACTTCTAATTTTTTCTTCATGTCTCTATATTTCAATGAGATCTTGTTTTCTCAATTTGGACATCAGGATAAAACGTTATGGCCTCCATAATATAGATAGTCAACAATGGTTGATATATTCTCCATGTGAATCTTGGTTGTTGATTTAAAAATACACCATATTTATCCCACATGCATTATGGGAGGGTACCGATTACTTGTTTACAAAGAAAATGCTATCTTCTATTATTTGTGTGTGAAGTAAAGATAGGCATGTAACCTTGCATAACTTGTGCATAGTATAGCTTTTGGTTACCACCTCATGACCCGATCATCATGCAATTCACTACCCAATAATATGTCTCCAACAAATATCATTCAAGTGTCACCTAGGGATAGGTCCACTTCACTGCCACGTGTCTCAATGTGATAGGTCAACTTCACTGCCACATGTCCCAATATGCC
>JASDQU010011726.1:28532-39074 GCA_032191745.1 Picea mariana
GAGATATTATTTCCAATTTAGCAAGAAAGACATCTTTGTATTCAAAATATTTGGTTTACAGCTAAAGATTAGCTCAAGAAAGGTGAAGATCATGTAATATTACTTCTTTTAGAAAGACACTCTTTTTCATAGATTTGTTAATGACAAGGGGAAATAATGTCGATTTATAACCTATTAAAACATGTCTTCTTCCTTGTATATCAAATTTAATTCTTCTTTTGGTTACAATGACTGGGTTGTAGAGTCATTTTCTATGCAAGATACTTATGTTGAGAATCACGTCTAAACATAAGAGCAATCTTGTGCATAGTTAAGGATGAATGATCATGTGAATTTGGTCACAGACGATGGGAAACTCAAGATCAGAGCCTCCAAGTGTTTGAAAGAGATGGAAACCCCAAATTTCTTATGCCTGCAACAAATTTTGAATCCATATATGTTGAGCATGTCTTAAGCCTCAAGTATTTATAAATTGGAAACCCCAAATTTTCTGCCATCTGGATTATGCTTTATCTTTGACTCTCAAATCATTTGAATCCGTTATTTCTAGGTGTCGAACATTGAATCAAAATGGAACATTGACCCAAATTTGGAGCTAAACCTCATTTTTCCCTTACCACATCTGAATGTATTTTGTATATATGAACTTGTACATATTTTTATTCATTTTATTTTATCCCAATAATATATTTTATTTTATTTTATTTTCATTTTTATTTTATCCATGGTTTAATTTCCCAAATCCATACATGATTTTAAATTTCTTACTTCCCATGTGTATTTTTTTATTATTATTACTTTATGCCATGGAGGATTTACCATATCAAGAACTTTCTACATAGGGACGTTAACATCGTACTTTCCAAATTGGGGTTTTATCAATGGAAATACAATATAGCGTGTATTTTTATTATTTTATTCCAGGAATTACTTTTACATTGGGGAATTACTATTACATTGGGGATTTGACATTATACATCATGGATTTTTCCTGAAAGTTCATATTTTTTTTATTTTTTTTTATTTCAGAATATTTTTTCTTATTTCATTCTTATTATTTTTAATATTTATAGTTTTTTTCCAAAATTTACTATAGAATTGGATTTACATTTTATTTTATTATTTTATTTTATTATTTGTTATTTTATTATTTGTTATTCTTATTATTTTTAATATTCATAGTTTTTTTCCAAAATTTACTATAAAATTGGATTTACATTATATTTTCTTTATTTTATTTTATTATTTGTTATTTTATTATTTTTCATTTTTATTTGTTATTTTATTATTATTTTATTTTATTATTTGTTATTTTATTATTTGTTATTCTTATTATTTTTAATATTCATAGTTTTTTTCTAAAATTTACTATAAAATTGAATTTACATTATATTTTCTTTATTTTATTTTATTAATTGTTATTTTATTATTTTTCATTTTTCATATCTGAGCCATTGGACTCACCTTTTAAGACTTTCCTCCATCGAGATAATTAATTTAACTTGTCCAAATTTCTTCCCGCAGCTTGCAAGCCTATCATACTCACCTCCATCGAACTTCACCCATCAAGATTTTTCTTTACCATGAGACTTTACCCACTTGCGAGACTTCTGCTGCAACACTGTCAGAAAGAACCTTTCCACAACACCTTCATTGGGATATTCATTTCAAACATAGATTTACCACGATGGTTTTACTGCAAGAATTTTACCATCATAATCCTATCAGACTCATTCAATATGCATGCCTTGTGGGAATTAATCATTGGGTTTTAACCCTTAGGACATTTTACCAAGGGATTTTCCTAACAAGGAGGATTTTACCGCAACACTATGAGACTCTTCCTTACCACAAACCTATTTCCATGATTTTTTAAATTATTTTATTATGTAACAAGGAGGATTTTACCGCAACACTATGAGACTCTTCCTTACCACAAACCTATTTCCATGATTTTTTAAATTATTTTATTATGAATTTCAGATTATATTTTATTATTTTCAGTCCATAGATCGTGAATTTTGAGATTTTCAATGATTTTAATAAATTTTATTTTGGGGATTTTAGGATTTACATGCAGGTTAATTTCTATTTCTATTTTTTTATTTCCAGATGTGGGTATGGTCAAAACATTAACATGGGTTCCACACTCTATACTTCTCCTAACTCCACGTATAAACTACAATGGGAGGAAAAAATAAAATATGAACCACTTGAAATCACTTCCCACAATGCATGTGGGGTAAATCATTAGGATTATAAGATCAATGGTCAAGATTTACCATGAGATGAGATCAACGACCGTTGAGTGCTAACTTTAGAGGGTCATATCTTTAGTTCTAGAAGGCCAAATTGGTTCCAAGATGGCTCATTAGAAAGATGAAGAAGTTGAAAACATGGTGGTAGAGTTATTACTGCTACATTGATAGTGGAAATGTCTAAAACAATTCAAGAAAATAAGAGGCATGGATTGGATTGAATATTGACCATGAATTGTTCCACATCTCATAAATCAGGTTTCTAAAGGCCAAATTGGGAAAATGAGGTATTGTTGGAAAGCTCAGGACTTGGAGAATAATATAAAATAGTTTATCTTGCTTCGTTAACATTAATAAATTTTGAAATTTTAATTAACTGGTACAACTGTAAATATTTCATATTTTACTCAAATATGAACAAATTTATATATTTTCTATATTGTTTCTTTGACAGGAATGTATGGGGAGGAAAAAAGTTCCAATGAAAACGTGGATTCCGAAAAAAGAAAGAGTCTAAGAAGAGGAATATATGTAATTACTTTAAAAATAAGAGGAAGTGAGGATTTATAAGAGGAATAGTCCCAGGGGCAATGACGGAAAATATTATAAATGTAATTTTTCCCTCAACATGAGAGGGGGGATGGATAACCTAGAATTGGGTCATGTATAAATATTTATCGGGACTAAGGATGGAGTTGAAATATCTTGGATTATACTTATATCTTAGTCATATGAACTATTTATGTGAATGAATATAATGATAAGATGATTCATGGTCTGTTCATTCAATAGTGCACTCTTGTTTGGTTGTTTTCTACAGATGTTCACAATTTGTTAGTGTTGTCGATTATATCTGTAGGAAATAATTGTGAATGAATTATGAGCTCAATTTTAGGGACATATTCATTTTCATATATGTGTATGGGTATTCTATTATATATTCTTATTGAGAAATATGAATTAATTCTATTTCTAGAAGTAAAATTGTATGGATGGAAAAAAAAATTGTTACTTTTAGAAAAATATTGCATTTGCATAGTAAAATAGGAATTCATTTAGGATTTATTCTAATTTAAATGAACAAGTCTCTCTTCGGAGGAAATAAATTTAGTTAGTGGCAACTAAGCCCACATACCAGTGGATATTTCCATACCAAAAGAGAGTAATTCTTATTGGCACCTTCCATCGAGCAATTCTCCTTCATGTTGGCATGGAACATTTTTTCCCATGTCAACAAGATGGCACTAAAATGAGGGACAAACGACAAGATGATATTGTAGAGTCTTTATTGTTAATTTATTTTATTTATTAATGTCTCCTTCCAAAATCCATATATGGAGATGAATTTCTTGTTATGTACCTCATACCACTCCTAGAAAAATAGTTAATCACTTGTAAAAAGTTAAATTTGATGGTGAGGGAGAGACATATACATATGAACATATCATTCAGTTCCATCTGGTTTATTTTTCTCAAAATATTACTCATGAAGGTGTCATATGCAATTTTTTCACTCTTACTTTTGAAGGTTGAGTTAAAAGATGGTGTGAGGCTTCGTCGACCACCTCTATTCACACATGGGAACAATGTTTCCTTGAAGTTTTGCAAGCTTTTTGAGAATTATGATTATGAAATAGTGTGTACAGAAATACCAGAGATTAGGACAGATAAACATGAATCTTTAAAATAATTTTCTTTGAGGCTTATGCATATTTTCTACATATTTCATTTATATGATATTCCCTCTATTAGTGAATGGCTTCTACATTTAATTTATCTTTCTAATGAACAAGATCAACTAGTGAGTGATGAATCACAATCATGCCTTAATGCAACTTTACATGCTAATTTGGATTCACATGAATATGTTGAGGATACTATTGATTTGGTTGGATAGCATGTGTTTATATATTTTTTCACTATGAGGGATGTAGATAATACAAACCATATTTTCTTGGAAGAAGAATATGTATCCTCCCACCATTCCATTCCCTTATCCTTTCCTAGTGATGTAAGAGAATCCTCTTGTGAAGTTAAAATGAGTTTATATTTTTCTGTAGCTGACACAGAGGAAGGATTTTATGTTGATAATGAGACATCTTGGTTTACACCTATGGTTATGTCAAGTTCTCATTGTGCTATTTTGTCTTTGACATCACATGAAATGGAGGAGGAAACTACAGGGAAAGATGGAGAATTTTTTCATACGCCTGAAAGTATGAAAGCTACCTCAGGAATGGATCATATGGAGCCTATTGCTATTGATCATGACTGTTGTACTATAATAACCTATTCTAGTTTAACTAATAATATTCAAGAAGGTTTTCCTATAATTATCGAATTATTTATTGATCCTTCTTGTTGTGAAAATTGTTGTGATTTAATCCTTTCTCCTAACCATGATTATGGTTTAGAAGATATTTCATATTCACATATTTTAAAGGAGAAGAAATATACACATAATGAATAACACTTTCAATACAAAAATTTACTTATGTTACAACGTTATTTTCCACCTTAGAGTTTCATGGAAGACTTATTGCTTATGACATGTTGAGACACACTATTTTTGAGGTAGGTCATGCCTGAAGTGCTTGACAAAGGGTGACCAGTCGCTAGCTACATAGAATTTTATCTACGACTGATTGCTAGTTATGGTATTGTTGGGTCTCAACCATCTTTGGAGCTTTCTAGAGTTGGTGATTCATGATGTAACATCCAGTTCCACTGATCACATTTATACTGACTTATTCTTTGAGGACACTTGCGAGCAAGTGATCCGATTATGATACATTATGATTATGCTTTGATTATGAGTTATATTGGGTTGTCATTGTGACTTATATGTTAAATTATAGATGTATATATTTGTTATCACATAGGATGTGTAGGGGTCAATTTTTTTAAGTTTATAGGTTTGAGTTATAAGGTCTTTTTATTTTTAGGTTTTGAGTCATGTCTTATGTCAATAAATAATGTTTGATTCTTTCATGAGCAAATAATTTTGACCTTATTCCATGTAGGAGTCTTGGTGTCATGATAATGTTCATCGTCATGAAATAAATAGGGGTCAGCATTTGTCACACACTTGGTATTAAAATTATCATTATCATGTGTCTTATCTCAAAGGGGTGTACACCGGTTCCTTATGTCATTTTCAACCGTTTGAGGGTCAAATCAAGTGTCAATTTGACTTGCTGCAAACTCACCTGAAAGTTCGTGGCCTATCAAGAAAGTACCTCATGCATTAATCACACATCATTTTTCCTAGGCAATGTGTCAATGGATATGTTATTGTTTTTAGTGCCTTTAATTCATCATGTTCTTCAGGTTGGTTTCAAGAAATAAGTCTATCAATGCGAATGAAGCGCACTGCCAATTGGTTTGAATTATGGCACTGCAAACTATCTGTAGAATATGAAGGTGGATTGAGTGCTTCTAGGAAAAAGCTATTCTAGCTCATGAGACAACAACTAAAGTTTCAGATATACCAGGTTCCCTATTTAATGATTGTGCGATGTCTGAAGGTTTATTGTACTGGATTCTAGTTGTTGTGATTTTTAATGCGCTACAAACTCCTTGCAATGATAAACAAACCTGCAGAATTGTTATCTTAAACCTTGGAAATTTAATTTTTCCTGATTTATACCAATAAGATCAATTTGCATCCATTTCTTGCAACAATGACCTTATCCACTACATTTTCTTGATGGTGCTACAAACTGTATGTGTTTAAGGAACTACAAACCCTATGTTTGCTCACTATACCAAACCCTCCATGATTTTGCTTCACTCAGGCATGAGGTTTTATCTTTTTCAAAGTCATTTTGATTTTCAAACTTGGGAGTTTTGCAAACCTTTCGTTAAAACCTAGTCCAAAACTATGAGCTGCAAATCCTGTGTTTCACACATAATTGCTACTATTTTTACATGAGTGCAACCTCATCCAATTTGGGATTTTGTTCTTTCCTCTCATCTCCTATTTGCAACCATTTCATTCTCACACTATTGTTGTACATGGATATTTCATTCAAGCAAACCCTAAACTGTGCAAATTATATCAAAAACCCTAATTTTCTTGTTTTCATCATACATCTGATAAAAAACTGTTATAAGAGGGTAAAGAGGTTTTCAAAAAAGATATCATGGATAGTCAACAAGGTAAGAAGGTTCACAAAGGAGGAGAAATTTTTAGGGTTGAGCCACATGACATGCAACTTATAAATTCTGAACTATTTTTCAAGGAAGCATTCTAGAGAGTGGGCTTCCTAATTTTTTGTGAGAAAATGGAAAGAGGATGTCTTGAGGTAGCCAAACAGTTTGCACTCAATTTCAATGGGACAAATACTAACTTGGGGGCATTGGATTTTGAAGAATCAGAGCAATCTATTTCTATAGACACAGAGACACATGCTTGTGGTGAAAAATGGTTTAAAGCCATGTCTTTGAATTCTACTTTTTCCAAAGAATTCCTAAAACCTAAATACCAAGGAGACAACATATCCGAGGTAGTTCCAAGAAGTTAGATGTTGGATTATTTTGACAAAATACTCAGAGTTATTCAGAGGTACTTCACTTGTGAAGGAAGGTTCAATATGGTTTATCAATACCATATCAGATTGCTACTACACTTTACTGGGAAAGAGTCCATGAACCCTCCCTTTTATATTTTCAGGAGTGTTGGTAATATGTCAGATAGGGTCCAAGATAAATCTAAGCAAGTGGATACCAATGTTTTTCACACTGGTTTAATAAAGATGCTAGTATTGGAAGAGTCAAATATGACCAATACTGACTGGGAGGTTTTCCTAGTTGCATCAGGTTTTCAGCCAGATGTTGCTCACACACCACAGTAAAAAAGACAAACACCTAATCCTACTGAAAATACTGTTCACTTAGAGTCAAGCAAAAAGAGAAATATGACTAAAAGTGATAAATCCATTCATTTTACTGAAAAAGCAGTTGAAGGTGGTCGCTCACAACCTCCTGATAGAGATGTTTCTCCTCTGACAGAACCTACACCTATGGAGACATCATCAATTAAAATAAGGAGTTTTATGGGTAATAAACTTGTATTTTCCCCACATGTTGCTGCAAAAATAGTCAAGCCTAGAAGACCTTTCACTAGATCAACAACTAATCGACATATTCCTATGGAAGAGGGTACATCAAAAGCCTCAGATCAACAAAAGGATAAAAAACATCCTTTAAGGCAACGAATAGAGATTATTTATATCAACTCCCCTTCTCATTAAAGTAATCCTACTTTAAAAAGACTCAAGAAGAAACTTAAGGATAAAAGAGATGAAAATGAAAAAATGAAGGAGGAAAATTTAGAGGCCCGAATCAAGCTGAAGAATATGTTAGATTTATTTGAGAAGACTATTGATAAAGCACGATATTTGTCTAAGAGATCTTTACCTCTGCATAGGAAGCTAAAGAAAGTGTATAGACAAAAGAGAGCTTTCCAAGATGAAATCGGGAGGTTGAATGCAAAATTTGAAACCCTTCAAGGAGTAAGTAACAAAAAGGAATTCAGATATGTTAGCTTGTGTGGCTACTAGAAGAAGTACCAGGAAAAGATGAAGACAAGATATTATTTCTACATTAGCATCAATTTTTTCCATGGTTTACTTTTACACACATATTTATAACACGCGTAATGATTTTTGTATTAAACTGAGGTTATCATATTCATATGACTTATGCAAATGTTACTTCATGTTTCAGAAGATTACAGTAGGTTCTAGAAGGATTTCCCAACTTTTTGTGCAATATTTAAATAGTTTAAATAATTTTGGATGTAAAAATTAACCTACAAGAAATTTTGTAGTGCGTGTTGTCAAAGGCGCTATGAATTGGTTTTTTTAGGATAATTTGTAGCACAGGTGCTACGAACTAGGTGTCACGAGAATTTTGAGTTGATGAATATTTCCAGGTGTCAGATTGAGTTCGGATAAGCTCCTCAAAGATCAGTTGCACATCAAGAGCCACCTGCCTCAAGGATCTTCCTGCAGTTCAGCCACATGAATCAAGTTGTCAGCAGTTTCCTTTAATGATGCCAACATTTTCCTGGAATATAACATTCTTGTTACATTTCTATAGTGCCCCTAGTGCCACACCTTTTTTAGGCATATAATCCTATGGAGAAGCTAGGTGGTGAATTGTAGAGATATTTTTGGATGTTTTTTTATTTAAGATGAATTGTAACTCTATGAGAGGGTTCAAATGGTTAGACAGTGAGACTTTTATCTATAGTTTTCCACTCTAATAGAGTTTCCAGATGTATGTATTAGATTTAAGAATCTTTAATAGTGAATGATCAATTTCCTTTCCTACTGTCATATCTGTGTTTCTATCTCACTTTGATGTTAGTTGTTGATGAAGGATTCATCATTATGCATGTTCCTTACTATAGTAAATGATTTATTGTTTGTAATTCATGCAAGTATGATCAAAGTGTTCTCTCTTGTTGATTAGGAGGTTCTTATTCAATGAGATTTTTTCTATATGTGTTTCAAAACTACTTGATGTAACATGATGAGTGTATCTCATATTCCTTGCTAAGTGTTCCATATGCCTATTGATATCTCTAAACACTGATTTGAAGCTATTCAAAACCTTGCTTGTTGGTGTGTATTTCATGGAGGTTTTGTGTTGATATTACAAGCTGAGTATCACACCCATTTTCCACACTTTGAAAACATTTTATCTTTTCTTATGGGTATTAGGGTCACACCTAAAGTAGTTTAGGTGAGACTTCTAGTGCTAACAATATTGACGTGTATTATGATTAGTTCTCCTGAGTTTTTAGGATACATGATAGGTTGAGGATGATGATGACTTCAACGAACTTCCTTCGACTTTGGATTGAGTCAGTGATGGACTTGTATTTTGGTTTGAGTATTTGATTATACGCATGAGTTATATGATGATTTCAGTATGGATGTTGTGTATATAGATTTTTGACATTGTTATTTTCAGTGGATGCAGGCATCGTGACACTCGTTAATACAACTCACACAAGGAGTAAAGGGGTCATGCACAGAAACCAGACAGATGAGGGAGAGGTGTGACAACGTCCTTGTCACAGCTTACTAGCACTCCCTCCGTGACCTGAACCAAGGTTAATGATTACTTTGTTCAGATAGGTCCACAATGTCATGAGGGAAGAATGAGATAGTCAGTCACAAGGAATTCTAAGGGGGACACAATAAGGAAAAATCCTTCTTCCTTAGAAAATACCTTAGTCTCTCACAAGGTCGACCAACGGAGTGTTGACTCCGAGTGTCTGACAAAATTCCAAACTAGTTAAAGATGAGTGGCACCCTTGGAGCATGGAAGTGTGTCTTGAAGGTCATGTTGCGTAAGAAAAATGATGAGTCAATAAACATTAGAAGGACTAGAAAATAAAAATAAAAATGCTTAGACCTTGTTAGAAAAGAGATTATAATAAATTAGTAAATTATACTAGAAAAACTAACAAGAGAATACGTTTTAAGATGTTGGAAAAATTAAAACATTAATTGGGTTAAGGGAAGTTAGACTAGTAAATTTATTTAAAATATGAAATAAGAATAAGAATGGGGTAGATGCACATGTGTGCATGAAAATAATAAAATGATTTTAAATAAAAAGAAAATAAAAACATGAGAGAATAGGTGGTCCACATAGAGTAGCATCTTGAGTCAATCTACCACTAATCCTAACTAACCAAAGACTCATAATCCAACCCAAACTGAAATTTAGTTAGGGGACACAAAATAAATGAAGGATTGGGGAACTAAGAGACAACTAAGAGAAAAAATATGAACTTTTTGGGGAATGTGAGGGAAAATGCCTAATAAATAAAATAAAATGGGAATTAACATGTGCAACTTGGGGAGAGTGTGGCATGTGTAATGGGTAAAAAATCCTTAGTTAAATTATTAAAAAAATGATTAATTGTGCGTGAGAGGACAAGTGCTATTGATACTTTTCCTATAAATGAATTGGAGAGGAAAAAAGAAGGATCTCATTGTTTTTTGGAAGTGTTGTTATGCTGTCAAAATTTTTCTTGACTAGTTTACTTGCGGAGACTTGGGATTTGCAAACTTGTGTAAAAGGTGAAAGCCTCTCCTTACGAGGGAAAGTTTGGTGTTATTGTGTTCTTGGTTATCTGTGCATGGCCCCTTTGCGGCTCGAGGGGCTAACGGGGAAGAAGAGTACCCCTAGCGTTGGTTGGGAGGTACCGGTAAAGTCTTTGAATCAACAAGTGAAGGAAAGGAGTGTTGCGCAAGTCGTT
>JASDQU010011726.1:52111-63579 GCA_032191745.1 Picea mariana
AATATTATCCAGGTGGAATATTCTCCCATAAATTATAGGAGATTCGATAATGACTAATTATAAGTAATAAAAAAGGAAAAACCTTAGAAAACATAAATTCCAGGTCTGTGTGAAGTAACTCCAATATATAATAGTATCTAGAGTCAAACTACCACTAGTCTAACTAGAAGAAGACTCCTAATCCAACTCTAACCAAGATCTAGTTAGGAAACACTCATTAAATGAGAATTTGGGGAACAAAGGGACAACTAAGAGAGAAAATAGGAACACATTGGGGAATGTGAGAGAAATTGGATTTTTAAATAAAATAAAATTGGTAATTACTTGTGAAACTTGGGGAGAGTGTGACAAGTGTGTGGATGAATAATCATAATTAATTTAATCTAAAAAGTTAAGTATTTGTGCATAAGGACATGTGTTAGTAAGGAAATTTCTATAAAACAAATGGTGAACAAGGAAAATGGATCTCACTTATTCTTGGTAAGGTTATGCTCCCAAAATTCTTTTGACTGTGTTTTACTTGTGAGAGTTGGGATACCAAGCTTGTAGAGAGAGTGGAAGCTCTACGTTGCGAGGCAAGTATTGGAGCTATTATTTTTTGGTTTCTTGTGTGTGGCCCCTTTACGTCTAGGGGAGATAAGGGGGAAGAAGAGTACCCATAGCATTTGCTGGGAGGTACTGGTGAAGTCTCTATGATTAGAAAGCGGTGATAAAGAAGGGGTGCAAGGCATTGACAAAATTCCTCAACTTTTCTATCTTTACAGTTTTGGTATTTAATTTTTGGATTATTATATTGTAATAAGAGTAGAATTGTACATATGAATTGTTTAAAAACCTTGTAGAACAATTTGTAAATTTTGTAATGGATTCACAAGATCGTGGAAGAGCCTTTATGAAGTTTAGAATTTGTCTTTTCTCTGTTTTTCTGTCACCTTTATTTTATAACCCAGGATTATAATTTAATGTATCGTTGCCAAATTTAATGACAGAAACACAATTTTAAGAGTTCTTTGAATACTGCAAAATTATATTCAACCCAAAAATTTGAACCATTTTATTTTATCATTTAGTTTATAGACTCTTACGCCTAATGTTGATCGTTGTAAAATTTAGGTGAAATGAAAATTTCATATAGGTTTGTTCACCGCGAATTAGTTTAAATCATGGGTTGCAGCGAGAGAAAAGCAATAAAAATGGAATTCATAGTTGTGATGCCAAACTATGTTTACAACCCCCAATTCCAATTTCCTTTGATTTGCTACCYTTTAATTTGCTTACTTTGCACCAAGAAATTAATTGAATGTTGCACATGAAACTTACATGTTGAATTTTAGTACTTCCAAATGATCACCACAAACACGTTTACACAATTGGGAGATCAAAATTTTAATTTATTACTTAATTTTTTGCATTTTGGAAAAATTTTGTTAATTGTTGCGTTTAAGTGTGTGATTCAGACTACCTTATTGGAGTCGTTGCAAACTAACTCCAAGATATTTTGAAACCAAGACTTAATGTCGTTGCCAATTTATTAATTGAGGCGCTGTCAAATCATTTGGTAACTCTAGTAATTAAATCGTAGGGTCACTTCCAATTAACCTTGCAACCGAGGTCTTTAGAAACTTGATTGGTCACAGACAATGGTTACGCCAATCTGGATTTCGATTTAGGATTTTGCATAGTTGATATTTTAAAAATATTTAGTGGACAACCATATCAATTGTTTTAGGATTTTCTCTATTAAACGATTAGAGCATGTCCATTGGGATTATGGATACAGTAAAACCTTAGTGATAAGGAATGGTGATCCTTTAGAGGGAATATTTAAAGTTATTTTAAAATTAATAACAAATAAAGTGATTCTCTTCTAGGAATAATGTTCAAGAGTTAATATCAATGAAACTTAGGATATCTTTGTAATATAGTAAAGGGATAATAAATTAGGATCCTCTTAAAATAGATGAAGTTATATTTTTAAGGATACATTATAATTATAAAGTGAGATTTTAAGAGATTAAATATTCATGTTAGGTATGCAAGTATGTTTTTTTTTATATTTTAGGAATCATGTCTCATACTTATCAATTAACAATTTTTGTTGACTTTTGTGTTTGGAGTTATGAATTAAATGAAATTATGAGTTTAACTTGATATGAAATTGTTTATTTTATGATGGAATTATTATGTGTATTGTATGAAAGGTTTAGTACTTTCTATCTAGAGAATTTATGTGTGGATTCATTGCATATGTGTTAATGTAAATTGTTTTCATGATTCATGATAAATGTTATAAGATGTTCTTATTCAATACACGTGAATATTGCTTAATAACTATCTAATCGTAATAGACTATAATTTATGATTTAAGAAATTAAAATGTGTATTGTTATTGATTTAGTCATGAAATTTGGAATAAGATTATGGTTAAGGGAACTAGATGTCTCCTTGTTCTCCAAAATAGTTGCTAGTCCTGAGATCTTAAATGGTCAAAATCAATCGAATGAATCCTGGACTTGAGTGTTGATTATGTGTCTTGAAGGTCCTAACCTTGAAGGATAGGTTGGGTAGGTAGATATCCTTGTTATCCTTATGAGATATGGTTGATGTTGAATATAATGATTTGGTATTTGGGTTCTATTGTGTAATGATGAGATGAGATTTGAATGTGTAAATATTAATGTATGTCATTATTGCATATCACTTGTCCTAACAAATGTTTCATATCTATCTATCTATCTATCTATCTATCTCTCTCTCTATATATATATACTATACTCAAATAATTGATGTCATAACGAAGGGGTCATTACAGAACGAAGGTTAATAATTACCTCGTTCTGAGAGGTCCACGATGTATACTCAAATAATTGATGTCATAACGGAGGGGTCATTACAGAACGAAGGTTAATAATTACCTCGTTCTGAGAGGTCCACGATGCCTTGAAGGAACATTGAGACAATTTCTCACAAATAATTCTAAGGCGTGCAAAATAAGGAAAAATCCTTATTCCTTAGACATCCCTTTGTCTCTCACAAGGTTAACAGAGTGGAGTGTTGAATCCAAGCATCTGAATAACTTCCAAACTAGTCAAATGTGAGTGACACTCTTGGAGCACGGAGGTGCATCTTGAAGGGAACGTCGTGTAAACACAATATGAGTCAACAAAAATATAGATGGCCTAGAAAATATAATAAAAATGTTTAATACCTTGTTAAAATAGAGTATTTAATTAATTATTAAAATATATCTAAGAAATCTAACAAGAGTCTAAGGCTAAGATGTTTGACTAAATTAAAAACATAAAAAGGGAATCAAGAGAATTAGACTAGCAAATTAAGTGAAAGAGGAAATAAGAATAAAGTTGGGTAAATGCACATGTATGCATTAAAATAATAAAAGAGATTTTTAAATAAGAAGAAATTAAAACATGAGAGAATAAGTGGTCCACATACAGTAACCTCTTGAGTAAATCAACCACTAATTCTAACTGAAAGAAGACTCATAATCCAACCCAAACTAAAATATAGTTAGGGGACACAAAATAAATGAAGGATTGGGAAACTAAAGGACAAATAAGAGGAAAAACAGGAACAAATTGAGGAATGTGAGGGAAATTGTCTAATTTAATAAAATAAAAAGAGAATTTACATGTGCAACTTTGGGAGAGTGTGACAAGTGGTGTGGGTGAATAATCATAAATTAAATTATTAAAAATTGTTTCATTGTGCATGAGAGAACATGTGTCATTGAGAATTTTTCTATAAAATGAATGGAGAGGAAGAGAGATGGATCTCACTTTTAGAAGCACTGTTCTGTTGTCAAAAGTTTTATGAACTAGTTTACTTGTTGAGAGTTGGATTCCAAAACTTGGTAAAGAGTAGAAGATCTTCCTTGAGAGGCAAGTTTTGGTGCTATTGATTTATGGTTTACTATGTGTGACCCCTTTGCGGCTTGGGGGGATAACGAGGAAGAAGACTACCCCTAACATTGGCTGGGAGGTACCAATGAAGTCATTAGATTAGCGAGTGGAAGCAAGGGAAGGTGCGAAATTTTAGACCAGAGATCAACATCAAACAACAATAAACCTTTGTTTGCAGTACCGAAATAATTTAGTTATTTATTTTTTATTAAAATCGTTATGAGTGTTACTAACGATTATGAAATTTTATGGATTAATAATGTATTAGTAATATTATAGATCATCTTATCTTCTGTGTTGATAGTTGCACAATACCTCCAATATACATTACATTTAGGCTCTTGTTATATTCAAAATTTTCTTTATGATTTTTTGTAACTAGCTTACGGGAATGGGAACAAATCTATCTATTGCAATCTTCTATCTACGTATAAATTAATACTACAATACATATTGTTGTGTTAAATAGATATTATATTGATGGATCAGTTCTAGTTCAAGATTTGTTATTTCTAGAGTCCAACATAGACAAAAATATTTTTTTGATACCGACGATATGGATTCAACCCTATTGATCAAATAAATATTTGCATATGTATTGTTTACATCTCCTCACATTTCTCCGAATTTATTTCAAGATTGAATTTGATCCTTCTATTTTAAATGATGTTGTGTAAATGATACTTCTCTGCAATAATTCAACAAATCAATCTACTCTTCTTTCACTCTTATTATTGTAGTCAGTGCATCGCCTATTCATTGTAATTTATTTTTAACCTTAAGCCTTGTTTGGAGAGTTGGATCCGTGACTCATCATATTCCATCAATTATAATTGAGTAGAGAATCATCTTGTTCAAATGAGGGTTCCATATTTTTATTTATTACAGTACAAACCTTTTCAATAGATATTTAGTTGGGATAGATTACTTGAATGGATAAAAAATGATAGGTTAAACTAAAACTATCCTAAAATTATGATTCATATGGATAGGGTAAACACGAAATGTTGGCATGGTTATCAAGTTGAACTAAATCTAGTTTGTGTACAACGAAGCCATAAAAATATGAAGGATTTAAACTATAACCTTGGATGTATGATTTGTTGGAACTTGGAGATACTTCACACACACCTAGGATTTATTTTTCCTAAGGTTTTCCCTATGTTTATTAGTCATTATTGAGTCTCCTACATTTTTGGGAGAATATTCCTTTTCCTACATTCTAGGGGAATATTATCTTCAGTTAACACTTCAGTTGGATCAGTTGAGTGAAGTCTTCATGCCACATTGGTTCCATCACCATGCAACACTGGGATCATCATTGGTAATGTGCATTTTCCTTGGGATTATCACCAAAATGGTGCATTGTTGATGCTTTCAATCATTTAAATGAGAATTGAGAGGGTAGTTGACTTAGACTATGTGGTGGTTAACTCTCGTAATTGTCGGCGTGTATCTAAATCACTCTATATCACCACTATGGTGCATTGTATTCTCTTCTAGTGTGCATTAGTTGAGTTATATAGAGTATATCATGTGTAAATTATCATTCATTCATTCAATTAATATAATTCTTTGATTCTCTCTCTCTCGTTTTTGTCTTTTCTCATTCTTATGCAAACTGTGTATGTTATTTACTAGCTAGATATTATCTATGCAGGTTCATCCACATTTACATGGTATCAAAGATGACGGATTGCTAAGAAAAATACACACCAAACTCTTTTTACAAGTACCAAAGATTGAAGACAGTGGGAAAATGGAATTTCCAAAATAATTGATTCTTACAGCGTACAATTTATTTGCATGTAATCAAAATATGGATTTGCATCTTAGAAGAAGAGGATTATATAGGTTAACCATGGGAGAAGGGACCGAACCTACATTAGCCATAGAAAAATCCAAGTATCTGAATCAGATGGATGAAGCATATGGAACTATTTGTTGTCTTATTTCTCCTAATCTTCTCTTTCACATATCCTCGTGTAAAATCCCCAATAAAGTCTGGACCACCATGGAAGGAATTTTTGGCAAACAAGACTAGATGAGGGGACATATAATCGAGGTGGAATTTCTCACTTTGGATCGAAAAGCCTTCGACAATATCTAAAATTTATTTACCAAATATAAGGATTTGTTGTCACAACTCAAGGCTTGCGGGGTTGATAAATATAAGAAGGAGAAACAAATGGTTCTTACCATTATTTCCAAACTTGGTATGGAATAATCAGTGTTTGTATCCACATTTCATTCAATTAGGCTCACCTCTAGAGACACCTAGACCATGCCTTCTCTTGAGGTCTTTATCAAGTCTCTGATGAAAGAGAAGACCAAGCTCATCAACATGGGAAAAATCAAAGGCTCAAAGGTGAATTCACTTGTTGTGCAAGATGGTAGAAGTCACCAAAATCAGAAATCTAAAATCAAAGACAAAGGAAAGGCACATGAAAATCCAAAGAAGGAAGGGTAATCAAAACCCTTCAACGATTCCTCTGGATCCAAATGTGGAAATGGAAGAAAAGGGGAGAAATGCACTCACTTCAAACGAGGAGTCCATCCAAAATCCACATGCATACAGAAGTATATATATCAAGTGGAATAAACACTTTAGCAAAAAAACCTTGGATATCGCATCCCTGAGGGTGCCAAGAAGAAGAATCCAAAATATCAAAACCCTAAGAAAGGTAATTCTGTCCATGCTTTGATTTCCATTAACTTTTCTCCCAATGCTTGGATTGTAGATTTAGGTGCATCACACCACATGCAATCCACAAAGGAAGTCTACTCTTCATTGGATGCATGCAAAGGTCCTCCTATTATGATGGGGGATGACTCTCCAGTCGAATTCACTGACAAAGGAAGAGTTGAAATCACAAACTAGAGCTTCAAGAATGTGCTACGTGTTCCCAAACTCTCCGTCAATATTCTCTCTATGTATTAGATGAAAAACTACAGAACCTGAAAGAGAGTAGTATTCACACCTGATGTAGTGGATATATATGGCATGCAAAACATTTCCAAATTTTCTACTGGTGAGGTAAATCACCAATCCAAACTCTACACATTTTTTGAATTTATTAAACCAGATTGTGCATTGATACTTACGCATGCTGATGAAAGTAATATGATACGGAACACAAGGTTCAAGCATTTAAATTTCAGATACATGCAACAACGTAGAAAAAAGGGAATGGTTGAAGGTCTATCAGACACCCACTTCTCCAAAGGAATTTGTGAGGGATGTGTCCTTGAAAAACACCCTCAAGAGAATTTTGAAAAAGGAAAGAATCATAAGGCCTCCTCTCTTTTGGATCTGATCCACAATGATATCATGGGCCCTTTTTTGCATCCATCAATTAGTAAATCAAGGTACTTTCTCATTTTGTTTTATGATTTCTCATGCTACACTTGGACTTTTTTTTTTAGGAAAATATATGAGGTGTTTCATCATCTCAAAAATTTCAAAGCCCTTGTTGAGACATAGTCAGGAAGGAAGATCAAAGTCCACTGAATAGATAATGGGGGGAAGTATGTCAACCATGAGGTACAAAATATTTTTCTTGAGGAAAAGATTCAGTTGCAGTACATGGTTCCCTATACTCCACAACAAAACAAAGTTGTTGAGTGGAAGAATAGATCCTTGAAAGAGATGGCATCTTGCATGCTGCATGAAAAGTCACTTCCAGAGAGATTATGGGATGAAGCACTTAATTGTACGAACTACATCCAAAACATATCTCCTCATAGATCTTTCAAGGATAAGACCCCCTTCGAGGCTTGGAGCGGCCTCAAACCAGAAGTGAACCACTTCCATATATTCAATTCATGTGCATGGGCCACGATTCTCTCTAAGAAGAGGAAGGCACTTGATCCACAAAGTAGAGAGTATATATTTGTTGAATAACCAGACAATGTGAAGGGATAGAGACTCATTGATCCCTCTACAGACCGACTCATCATGGAGCGTAGTGTCCAATTCGAGGAAAGTATCTCACATGCACCTCAGAAGACGCATGTAGAAACTTTTGTTATTCCACTTGTTAGAGATTATGAGCATGCACACGACGACTCTTATTAATATCAGAGTTATGATTCATATGATTCATATGATTTAGATACCGATCTAGTGAAATTAAATGTAGAGTCAGTGCACACAGATGTAGATGCAGATCCAGAGCCGAGGCCTAAGTGGGAGGGGGATCCAGATGATACCAGGAGGACTTGATTTGATTTCGAGGAGCCTCCACTTGCACTCACTTCCACTGAACCGATGCCACCCAAGAAAATTTTGTTTTTTCAGTCTTCAAATCCATATTCCTATGGAGAGGCTGTTAGGAATCCGCCATGTAGGAGGACTACAACTCCCTCCTCGAGAAACAAAATTGGGATCTGATTCCCCTTCCTTCAGGAAGGAAACTTTTTAGGTGCAGATGGGTCTATAGGATCAAGAGCGTAACATATGGAAAGGTTAGCAGATACAAAGCCAGTCTAGTCTCCAAAGGATTTCAACAGGTGCATGATATTGACTATGACAAGACCTTTTCTCCAGTAGTGAATATGGATTCCATACTCTTGGCACTTTCCATTGAGGCAAGAAAGGGATGGGAAGTCCATCATATGGATGTGAAGAATGAATTTATTCATGGAGATCTCTCTGAGGATATCTATATGGAGCATCCCTAGGGATTCATACATGATTCATCTTTGGTCTGTCGACTGAAAAAGTCCCTTTATGGCCTCAAGAAGACCTCAAGGGCATGGCATGCCAATATGGACTCCTACCTGCAGTCACATTACTTTGTACATTCTAACTCAGACCCAAACGTTTACATGCTCGTGATAGTTGATTTAGTTCTACTCCTAGTTTTGTATGTTGATGATTTATTGATCACTGGTTTCTCGACTTCAATGATTGTTGCAATCAAGAGGATTATGCATGATAGATTCTTTATGATGGACATGGGTCCGCTACATTTCTTCTTTGGTCTCGAGATCAGTCAGGATGCATCAAGTATCAAACTGTCTCAGGTCAAGTATGCATGATATATCCTCGAGAGATTCCACATGACATACTGCAAGTCTTCCCTGACTCCTTTCCTATCAAGATTCATACTTGAGGATGGTGGGGACACTCCACTCGTGGAAAAAACAATATATAGATAGCTAGTGGGGAGCTTGTTGTATCTTACACACTCTAGATTAGACCTCTCCTATGCAGTCGGAGAAGTCTCCCAGTTCATGCAAGAACCACATGAGCTACATTGGAAGGCTACAAAGTGTATCCTTAGATGCGTATAGGTCACCATCATGTTTGGGATTCACTATCTAGCAGACTCTGCATTGGACCTCATCGGTTAAGTGATTCTGACTGGGCTGGAAACACCATTGATCGCAAGTCCACATCTGGTTACTCACTTAGTCTGGGTTCCAGGCCCATCTGTTGGTCGAGCAATAAACATGCTACTATCTCTCTATGTTCAGCCGAGGAAGAGTACAAAGGGGTAGTTAACATAACTGTTCAGAATATGTGGCTACAACATTTTCTCACTGAGTTGGGAATTAAGTTTCATTGGCCTATCATCATCTGGTGTGACAACCGAAGCACTCTAAAGTTATACAAAGATCCAGTTCAGAGGCAAAGGATAAAGCACGTCGAGATCCACCCTTTTACTTAATTGATTCAAATCTTTACCTAATTCCTAATGACCATTAAGGGGGTGTAAGAATGTAATGGTCACACTTCTATATATGTTTTTGTGCATTGGTCATTGTAACCATTAAGGGGGATTAAGAATGTATTGGTCACACTTATATATATATAGAAGTGTGGCCATCATATTCTTTGATCTGAAAATAGAAGGCTGACTTGTTATGCTATGCAAGCACCCTCTACTTCATTAAAATAAACTTTACAGGACCTTGCTTCATGTGTTTAAAATATGCAAGATAAAATTATGTGTTAAGTTTGTGCAACTTCTTATAAATGTTTATGTGTGAGGAATTGTTCCTTTAGATGGTTAAATATGTACTTTAAACAAATACACAACAACAAAACTTGCAGCAAATAAACCATCAAACTCACAACAAGAACAAGCTGATAAAGGAGTTCACCCCCCTTCGGGCTACATCTCCTTGAGCCTCCATCAATGGACTTGGCTCTCTGGGATTAATTTGTCAAAAGGTATTTTACAAGATGCTTCTCAAATCCAATGGGAAAATAGACTGTACCATTGGGATCAGAACACATAAAAACCCCAAAAATGACTAATAGAACTCTGAAAACGGATCATGGCTCATCCGGGCATGACCTCTTCTACATGTGGCCATAAGCTTCCCTGAGCTTCTCTTTGGCAAAAACACCTGTAAAAGTCCTCAACAGCCTTTGAAACCTGTCCCAATGTGTTCATAGCATATCAATTAGCCAAAAATGATTATTCAATCACAAAAAACAAACATAGGCTCACCAAACCATGTCCTCGATCAATGAGGGCTTAAAGCTCCCTAGAGCTTCCTGAAACTTCAACGGTGTAAAACCTACAAAATAAGTCTTCAAATGGCCTTGATAATAGTGCCAATGGATCCAAGACGTACAAAAACCCCTAGCTAGGATTTTACGGCACCTCAATCAGCCAAAAGATGAAGAAGTTAGGCTTCCTCCATTTTCCTCCTTCAAGCTTGCTGTCTCTGCATCTACAAAACGCACCCTTGTTCAATAAACCTGGCACACATGCAAATTTAAGCATGAAAACCCAGCACATGTGCACAACCGAATAACTATGCAAACTGTAGGACGGTTAGGGTGCCTCCAGCCCCTAACTGCCAAGCACTCGGGCACATGGAGGTCATATGACCTTATGCATTGTAAAAAGGGATAACCATTTTAAAACCACCCCCACGCTCCTAGTTGTGGTCACATGGTGGTTAGGAATATATCCATGTGCTTCATTTTAAAAACCCCACACGTACAAACACCCACGCCAAAGCTTGGTTGTCATATATAAACGCATGCAACCGGGGCTGGGGCTAAGCCCCAGCCCGAAACGCGCCCCAAATCTCATTTTAATGAAATTTAAATAAACTTTAAACCATAAGTCAAACAAGAACCACTACGCGGTGTGTTGGCAAGGCGGATTTTGTGAAGTCACTATGTGGTGGGGAGGTCCAGGGTTGAACCCCATGGAATCCAAAACAAATTTTGATCAAACAACTAAAAAGACCAATACCGGGGTGCCACGTGGCAGCCCATGATTGGGCCACGTGGCACCCAATCATTTGACCACAAAATGCCATGTGTCGAGATATCATTCGCTCTCAACAGCTAACCAAAATCTTCCACATCATCGTACGGATGTATGTCCCTGCCATGTCAGCGTACGGTCATGCCACGTCAGCATCCGTACGAGCTGTACGGACTGCCCAGTCAGCGTCCTTTTTTTCCCTGTTTGACTTTTCGAATAGATCGCAATATCTCTCGTTCCCGACGTCCGTTTGAGACGAAATGAATTGCGTTGGGTTCGTGATGACGAGGTCTATGTTCTCGTTCGTTTT
>JASDQU010011726.1:63599-77351 GCA_032191745.1 Picea mariana
TATAAGTTCATAGGAATTTGATCTTCTTTCCGGATTGTGTCTCAACCAAGGCTTTGAAATATTTGAGGTGTTGAAAGACCTCGGATTTTTTCCTGAGAAAGTAGATCCAAGTAAAACGTGAGAAATCATCAACAAAAATGAGAACAAACCTCGCTTTCCTGATAGATGAATGCAGAAAAGGACCCATAAGGTCACTATGGATCATATCTAAAGGTGCGAAAGCTCCCTGAGACTTTCCTTTGTCGAATTTCTCTTGAGGGTGTTTTTCAAGAAGACATCCCTCACATACTCCCTTGGAGAAATGGATGGTTGATAGACCATCAACTAATATGTGCTTGCTAATATGTTGCATGTATCTGAAATTCAAATGTCCAAACCTTTCGTGCCATATCCTACTACTTTCATCAGCATGAGTAAGCAGTAAAGCAGAATCAGGTTCAATGAATTCAGAAAATGTATACAATCTAGACTGATGATTTACCTCACCGATTGCAACCGTGGACTTGGTTTGCATGTCGTAGTTGTCCACGGAATTTGGTGTGAATATGATTTTATTTCCGATGCCAAAATTTTTCATCTGATACACAGAGAGAAGGTTGACAGAAATTTTGGGAATGTGCAACACATTCTTGAAGCTTCCATTGGTGAGTTCAATACTTTCTTTGTCGGTGAATTCAACAAAAGAGTTGTCCCCCATCAGAATAGGAGGACCTTTGCATGCATCTAATGAAGAATAGACTACTTTTGAGGAAACCATGTGATGTGATTCTCTTGAATCTATGATCCAAGCATCGAGAGAGGAGTTGATTGCAATCAAGGCATGGCTAGAATTGTCTTTATTGGAATTCAGATCTTCTGCCTTCTTCTTCTTTGTAGCCTCGGGGATGCGATCTCCAAGGTTGTTTTGATGAAGTATTTGAGACATCAGATATATTTGTTTTTTCATGCATGCAGATTTTGGATGGAATCCTTTGTGACAGTATGTGCATTTCTCCCATTTTCTTCCCTTTTCCCCTTTGGATCTAGAGGCATCGATGAAGGGTTTTGTGTACCCTTCCTTCTTCGGATGTGCATGATATTTCCGTTTATCTTTATATTTAGATTTTTGATATTTTTGTCTGCCATCATGCACAATGAGTGCATGCTCCCTTCAGCCTTTGATTGTGCCCATGTTGATGAGCTTGGTTTTCTCTTGTGTCAATGATTCGATAAAGTTCTCAAGAGAAGGCATCTTCCAAGTGGCTCCAGAGGCAAATTTGACAGTATGGAATGTATATACAAATACAGATAATTCAGGACCAAGCTTGGAGAGAATTTTGAGAGCCATTTGTTTCTCCTCCTTCGATTTATCAACCGAGCAAGCTTTGAGTTACGACAGTAAATCCTTGAATTTTGTAAAGAAATATTGGATATTGTCGAAGCTTTTTGGATCCAATGTGAGAAGATCCACCTCCAGCATGTGTCCCTTCATCTCATCCTTTTTGCCAAAGATCCCTTCCAAGGTGGTCCAGGATTCATTGAGCGTCTTACAGGAAGATATATGAAAAATGAGATCGGGAGAAATAAGATTGCAAATTGTTCCGAGTGCCTCATCCATCCGATTTAAGTACTTGGATTTTTCTATGGATGATGTCGTTTCTATATCTGTATTCAAGGTTAACCTATACAACCCTCTAGTTCAGAGATGTATGGATATTTTCTCCTTCCATTCAAAATAGTTGTAAGGTGTAAGAATGAATTCTCTTTGGAATTCCATCTTTCCGCTGTCTTCAATCTTTTGTACCTACAAAAAAATTTGGTGTAAATTTGATACCATGTAAATGTGTTGAACCTACACATAATAGATATATCTAAAAAATAATACACATATTTTCAGAGAGAATTGGAGAAAGAAGAAGAATGAGAGAAAGAATGGAAGAATTCTCATTAACCATTATGAATAATAAATAATTTACACATGACATACTCTGTATAGCTCAATGAGTTCACACTGGAGGTGAACCAATGCTCCATAGTGGTGGTCTAGAGTGATCTGGACACACACCAACAGTTACGAGAGTGAACTGCCACCTAGTCTAGTCTCTCAGGCAGCTATGGGAGTGAACTGCCACCTAGTTGAGTTAACTAGTCAATTAGTCTTCAGTTAACTGATTGAACAGAGAGTAGTGAGGAGTTAACTCAGGGAATCAAGGCTGCTGCGCCACTTTGGTGATGATACCAAGTCAAGTTTGAATTATCATGGTGATGATCCCAATGTTGCATGGTGATCAAACCAATGCAACATCTAAACTCAAATCAACTAGTCAAGTTGAAGTGTCAATTGAAAGAGAATATTATCCAGGTGGAATATTCTCCCATAAATTATAGGAGATTCGATAATGACTAATTATAACTAATAAAAAAAGAAAAACCTTAGAAAACATAAATCCCAGGTCTGTGTGAAGTAACTCCAATATATAATAGTATCTAGAGTCAAACTACCACTAGTCTAACTAGAAGAAGACTCCTAATCCAACTCTAATTAAGATCTAGTTAGGAGACACTCATTAAATGAGAATTTGGGGAACAAAGGGACAACTAAGAGAGAAAATAGGAACACATTGGAGAATGTGAGGGAAATTGGATTTTTAAATAAAATAAAATTGGTAATTACTTGTGAAACTTGGGGAGAGTGTGACAAGTGTGTGGATGAATAATCATAATTAATTTAATCTAAAAAGTTAATTATTTGTGCATAAGGACATGTGTTAGTAAGGAAATTTCTATAAAACAAATGGTGAACAAGGAAAATGGATCTCACTTATTCTTGGTAAGGTTATGCTCCCAAAATTCTTTTGACTGTGTTTTACTTGTGAGAGTTGGGATACCAAGCTTGTAGAGAGAGTGGAAGCTCTACCTTGCGAGGCAAGCATTGGAGCTATTGCTTTTTGGTTTCTTGTGTGTGGTCTCTTTACGTCTAGGGGGGATAAGGGGGAAGAAGAGTACCCATAGCATTTGCTGGGAGGTACTGGTGAAGTCTCTGCGATTAGAAAGCGGTAATAAAGAAGGGGTGCAAGGCATTAACAAACTTCCTCAAATTTTCCATCTTTACGGTTTTGGTATTTAATTTTTGAATTATTATATTGTAATAAGAGTAGAATTGTAAATATGAATTGTTTAAAAACCTTGTAGAACAATTTGTAAATTTTGTAATGGACTCACAAGATCGTGGAAGAGCCTTTATGAAGTTTAGAATTTGTCTTTTCTCTGTTTTTCTGTCACCTTTATTATATAACCCAGGATTACAATTTAATGTATCGTTGCCAAATTTAATGACAAAAACATAATTATATTCAACCCAGAAATTTGAACCGTGTTAATTTATCATTTAGTTTATAGACTCTTACGCCTAATGTTGATCGTTGTAAAATTTAGGTGAAATGAAAATTTCATATAGGTTTGTTCACCGCGAATTAGTTTAAATCATGGGTTGCAGCGAGAGAAAAGCAATAAAAATGGAATTCATAGTTGTGATGCCAAACTATGTTTACAACCCCCAATTCCAATTTCCTTTGATTTGCTACCTTTTAATTTGCTTACTTTGCACCAAGAAATTAATTGAATGTTGCACATGAAACTTACATGTTGAATTTTAGTACTTCCAAATGATCACCACAAACACGTTTACACAATTGGGAGATCAAAATTTTAATTTATTACTTAATTTTTTGCATTTTGGAAAATTTTTGTTAATTGTTGCGTTTAAGTGTGTGATTCATACTACCTTATTGGAGTCGTTGCAAACTAACTCCAAGATATTTTGAAACCAAGATTTAATGTCGTTGCCAATTTATTAATTGAGGCGCTGTCAAACCATTTGGTAACTCTAGTAATTAAATCGCAGGGTCACTTCCAATTAACCTTGCAACCGAGGTCTTTAGAAACTTGATTGGTCACAGACAATGGTTACGCCAATCTGGATTTCGATTTAGGATTTTGCATAGTTGATATTTTAAAAATATTTAGTGGACAACCATATCAATTGTTTTAGGATTTTCTCTATTAAACTATTAGAGTATGTCCATTGGGATTATGGATATAGTAAAACCTTAGTGATAAGGAATGATGATCCTTTAGAGGGAATATTTAAAGTTATTTTAAAATTAATAACAAATAGAGTGATTCTCTTCTAGGAATAATGTTCAAGAGTTAAATATCAATGAAACTTAGGATATCTTTATAATATAGTAAAGGGATAATAAATTAGGATCATTGAAGGTATATATTTAAAGGTACATTATAAAGTGAGACTTTAAGAGATTAAATATTCGTGTTAGGTATGAAAGTAAGGTTTTTTTATATTTTCAGAATCATGTCTCATCTTTACCAATTAAGAATTTTTGTTGACTTTTGTGTTTGGAGGTATGAATTAAATGAAATTATGAGTTTAATTTGATATGAAATTGTTTATTTTTCGATGAGATTATTATGTCTATTGTATGAAAGGTTTAGTACCTTTTATCTAGAGAATTTATGTGTGGATTCATTGCGTATGTGTTAATGTAAATTCTTTTCATGCTTCACGATAAATGTTATAAGATGTTCTTACTCAATACACGTGAATATTGCTTAATAACTATCTCATCATAATAGACTATACTTTATGATTTAAGAAATTAAGATGTGTATTGTTATTGATTTAATCACGAAATTTGGAATAAGATTATGGTTAAGGGAACTAGATGTCTCCTTGTTCTCCAAAATAGTTGCTAGTCCTGAGACCTTAAATGGTCAAAATCAATCGAATAAATCCTGGACTTGAGTGTTGATTATGTGTCTTGAAGGTCCTAACCTTGAAGGATAGGTTGGGTAGGTAGATATCCTTGTTATCCTTATGAGATATGGTTGATGTTGAATATAATGATTTGGTATTTGGGTTCTATTGTGTAATGATGAGATGAGATTTGAATGTGTAATTATTAATGTATGTCATTATTGCATATCACTTGTCCTAACAAATGTTTCATATCTATCTATCTATCTATCTATCTATCTCTCTCTCTATATATATATACTATACTCAAATAATTGATGTCATAACGAAGGGGTCATTACAGAACGAAGGTTAATAATTACCTCGTTCTGAGAGGTCCACGATGTATACTCAAATAATTGATGTCATAACGGAGGGGTCATTACAGAACGAAGGTTAATAATTACCTCGTTCTGAGAGGTCCACGATGCCTTGAAGGAACATTGAGACAATTTCTCACAAATAATTCTAAGGCGTGCAAAATAAGGAAAAATCCTTATTCCTTAGACATCCCTTTGTCTCTCACAAGGTTAACAGAGTGGAGTGTTGAATCCAAGCATCTGAATAACTTCCAAACTAGTCAAATGTGAGTGACACTCTTGGAGCACGGAGGTGCATCTTGAAGGGAACGTCGTGTAAACACAATATGAGTCAACAAAAATATAGATGGCCTAGAAAATATAATAAAAATGTTTAATACCTTGTTAAAATAGAGTATTTAATTAATTATTAAAATATATCTAAGAAATCTAACAAGAGTCTAAGGCTAAGATGTTTGACTAAATTAAAAACATAAAAAGGGAATCAAGAGAATTAGACTAGCAAATTAAGTGAAAGAGGAAATAAGAATAAAGTTGGGTAAATGCACATGTATGCATTAAAATAATAAAAGAGATTTTTAAATAAGAAGAAATTAAAACATGAGAGAATAAGTGGTCCACATACAGTAACCTCTTGAGTAAATCAACCACTAATTCTAACTGAAAGAAGACTCATAATCCAACCCAAACTAAAATATAGTTAGGGGACACAAAATAAATGAAGGATTGGGAAACTAAAGGACAAATAAGAGGAAAAACAGGAACAAATTGAGGAATGTGAGGGAAATTGTCTAATTTAATAAAATAAAAAGAGAATTTACATGTGCAACTTTGGGAGAGTGTGACAAGTGGTGTGGGTGAATAATCATAAATTAAATTATTAAAAATTGTTTCATTGTGCATGAGAGAACATGTGTCATTGAGAATTTTTCTATAAAATGAATGGAGAGGAAGAGAGATGGATCTCACTTTTAGAAGCACTGTTCTGTTGTCAAAAGTTTTATGAACTAGTTTACTTGTTGAGAGTTGGATTCCAAAACTTGGTAAAGAGTAGAAGATCTTCCTTGAGAGGCAAGTTTTGGTGCTATTGATTTATGGTTTACTATGTGTGACCCCTTTGCGGCTTGGGGGGATAACGAGGAAGAAGACTACCCCTAACATTGGCTGGGAGGTACCAATGAAGTCATTAGATTAGCGAGTGGAAGCAAGGGAAGGTGCGAAATTTTAGACCAGAGATCAACATCAAACAACAATAAACCTTTGTTTGCAGTACCGAAATAATTTAGTTATTTATTTTTTATTAAAATCGTTATGAGTGTTACTAACGATTATGAAATTTTATGGATTAATAATGTATTAGTAATATTATAGATCATCTTATCTTCTGTGTTGATAGTTGCACAATACCTCCAATATACATTACATTTAGGCTCTTGTTATATTCAAAATTTTCTTTATGATTTTTTGTAACTAGCTTACGGGAATGGGAACAAATCTATCTATTGCAATCTTCTATCTACGTATAAATTAATACTACAATACATATTGTTGTGTTAAATAGATATTATATTGATGGATCAGTTCTAGTTCAAGATTTGTTATTTCTAGAGTCCAACATAGACAAAAATATTTTTTTGATACCGACGATATGGATTCAACCCTATTGATCAAATAAATATTTGCATATGTATTGTTTACATCTCCTCACATTTCTCCGAATTTATTTCAAGATTGAATTTGATCCTTCTATTTTAAATGATGTTGTGTAAATGATACTTCTCTGCAATAATTCAACAAATCAATCTACTCTTCTTTCACTCTTATTATTGTAGTCAGTGCATCGCCTATTCATTGTAATTTATTTTTAACCTTAAGCCTTGTTTGGAGAGTTGGATCCGTGACTCATCATATTCCATCAATTATAATTGAGTAGAGAATCATCTTGTTCAAATGAGGGTTCCATATTTTTATTTATTACAGTACAAACCTTTTCAATAGATATTTAGTTGGGATAGATTACTTGAATGGATAAAAAATGATAGGTTAAACTAAAACTATCCTAAAATTATGATTCATATGGATAGGGTAAACACGAAATGTTGGCATGGTTATCAAGTTGAACTAAATCTAGTTTGTGTACAACGAAGCCATAAAAATATGAAGGATTTAAACTATAACCTTGGATGTATGATTTGTTGGAACTTGGAGATACTTCACACACACCTAGGATTTATTTTTCCTAAGGTTTTCCCTATGTTTATTAGTCATTATTGAGTCTCCTACATTTTTGGGAGAATATTCCTTTTCCTACATTCTAGGGGAATATTATCTTCAGTTAACACTTCAGTTGGATCAGTTGAGTGAAGTCTTCATGCCACATTGGTTCCATCACCATGCAACACTGGGATCATCATTGGTAATGTGCATTTTCCTTGGGATTATCACCAAAATGGTGCATTGTTGATGCTTTCAATCATTTAAATGAGAATTGAGAGGGTAGTTGACTTAGACTATGTGGTGGTTAACTCTCGTAATTGTCGGCGTGTATCTAAATCACTCTATATCACCACTATGGTGCATTGTATTCTCTTCTAGTGTGCATTAGTTGAGTTATATAGAGTATATCATGTGTAAATTATCATTCATTCATTCAATTAATATAATTCTTTGATTCTCTCTCTCTCGTTTTTGTCTTTTCTCATTCTTATGCAAACTGTGTATGTTATTTACTAGCTAGATATTATCTATGCAGGTTCATCCACATTTACATGGTATCAAAGATGACGGATTGCTAAGAAAAATACACACCAAACTCTTTTTACAAGTACCAAAGATTGAAGACAGTGGGAAAATGGAATTTCCAAAATAATTGATTCTTACAGCGTACAATTTATTTGCATGTAATCAAAATATGGATTTGCATCTTAGAAGAAGAGGATTATATAGGTTAACCATGGGAGAAGGGACCGAACCTACATTAGCCATAGAAAAATCCAAGTATCTGAATCAGATGGATGAAGCATATGGAACTATTTGTTGTCTTATTTCTCCTAATCTTCTCTTTCACATATCCTCGTGTAAAATCCCCAATAAAGTCTGGACCACCATGGAAGGAATTTTTGGCAAACAAGACTAGATGAGGGGACATATAATCGAGGTGGAATTTCTCACTTTGGATCGAAAAGCCTTCGACAATATCTAAAATTTATTTACCAAATATAAGGATTTGTTGTCACAACTCAAGGCTTGCGGGGTTGATAAATATAAGAAGGAGAAACAAATGGTTCTTACCATTATTTCCAAACTTGGTATGGAATAATCAGTGTTTGTATCCACATTTCATTCAATTAGGCTCACCTCTAGAGACACCTAGACCATGCCTTCTCTTGAGGTCTTTATCAAGTCTCTGATGAAAGAGAAGACCAAGCTCATCAACATGGGAAAAATCAAAGGCTCAAAGGTGAATTCACTTGTTGTGCAAGATGGTAGAAGTCACCAAAATCAGAAATCTAAAATCAAAGACAAAGGAAAGGCACATGAAAATCCAAAGAAGGAAGGGTAATCAAAACCCTTCAACGATTCCTCTGGATCCAAATGTGGAAATGGAAGAAAAGGGGAGAAATGCACTCACTTCAAACGAGGAGTCCATCCAAAATCCACATGCATACAGAAGTATATATATCAAGTGGAATAAACACTTTAGCAAAAAAACCTTGGATATCGCATCCCTGAGGGTGCCAAGAAGAAGAATCCAAAATATCAAAACCCTAAGAAAGGTAATTCTGTCCATGCTTTGATTTCCATTAACTTTTCTCCCAATGCTTGGATTGTAGATTTAGGTGCATCACACCACATGCAATCCACAAAGGAAGTCTACTCTTCATTGGATGCATGCAAAGGTCCTCCTATTATGATGGGGGATGACTCTCCAGTCGAATTCACTGACAAAGGAAGAGTTGAAATCACAAACTAGAGCTTCAAGAATGTGCTACGTGTTCCCAAACTCTCCGTCAATATTCTCTCTATGTATTAGATGAAAAACTACAGAACCTGAAAGAGAGTAGTATTCACACCTGATGTAGTGGATATATATGGCATGCAAAACATTTCCAAATTTTCTACTGGTGAGGTAAATCACCAATCCAAACTCTACACATTTTTTGAATTTATTAAACCAGATTGTGCATTGATACTTACGCATGCTGATGAAAGTAATATGATACGGAACACAAGGTTCAAGCATTTAAATTTCAGATACATGCAACAACGTAGAAAAAAGGGAATGGTTGAAGGTCTATCAGACACCCACTTCTCCAAAGGAATTTGTGAGGGATGTGTCCTTGAAAAACACCCTCAAGAGAATTTTGAAAAAGGAAAGAATCATAAGGCCTCCTCTCTTTTGGATCTGATCCACAATGATATCATGGGCCCTTTTTTGCATCCATCAATTAGTAAATCAAGGTACTTTCTCATTTTGTTTTATGATTTCTCATGCTACACTTGGACTTTTTTTTTTAGGAAAATATATGAGGTGTTTCATCATCTCAAAAATTTCAAAGCCCTTGTTGAGACATAGTCAGGAAGGAAGATCAAAGTCCACTGAATAGATAATGGGGGGAAGTATGTCAACCATGAGGTACAAAATATTTTTCTTGAGGAAAAGATTCAGTTGCAGTACATGGTTCCCTATACTCCACAACAAAACAAAGTTGTTGAGTGGAAGAATAGATCCTTGAAAGAGATGGCATCTTGCATGCTGCATGAAAAGTCACTTCCAGAGAGATTATGGGATGAAGCACTTAATTGTACGAACTACATCCAAAACATATCTCCTCATAGATCTTTCAAGGATAAGACCCCCTTCGAGGCTTGGAGCGGCCTCAAACCAGAAGTGAACCACTTCCATATATTCAATTCATGTGCATGGGCCACGATTCTCTCTAAGAAGAGGAAGGCACTTGATCCACAAAGTAGAGAGTATATATTTGTTGAATAACCAGACAATGTGAAGGGATAGAGACTCATTGATCCCTCTACAGACCGACTCATCATGGAGCGTAGTGTCCAATTCGAGGAAAGTATCTCACATGCACCTCAGAAGACGCATGTAGAAACTTTTGTTATTCCACTTGTTAGAGATTATGAGCATGCACACGACGACTCTTATTAATATCAGAGTTATGATTCATATGATTCATATGATTTAGATACCGATCTAGTGAAATTAAATGTAGAGTCAGTGCACACAGATGTAGATGCAGATCCAGAGCCGAGGCCTAAGTGGGAGGGGGATCCAGATGATACCAGGAGGACTTGATTTGATTTCGAGGAGCCTCCACTTGCACTCACTTCCACTGAACCGATGCCACCCAAGAAAATTTTGTTTTTTCAGTCTTCAAATCCATATTCCTATGGAGAGGCTGTTAGGAATCCGCCATGTAGGAGGACTACAACTCCCTCCTCGAGAAACAAAATTGGGATCTGATTCCCCTTCCTTCAGGAAGGAAACTTTTTAGGTGCAGATGGGTCTATAGGATCAAGAGCGTAACATATGGAAAGGTTAGCAGATACAAAGCCAGTCTAGTCTCCAAAGGATTTCAACAGGTGCATGATATTGACTATGACAAGACCTTTTCTCCAGTAGTGAATATGGATTCCATACTCTTGGCACTTTCCATTGAGGCAAGAAAGGGATGGGAAGTCCATCATATGGATGTGAAGAATGAATTTATTCATGGAGATCTCTCTGAGGATATCTATATGGAGCATCCCTAGGGATTCATACATGATTCATCTTTGGTCTGTCGACTGAAAAAGTCCCTTTATGGCCTCAAGAAGACCTCAAGGGCATGGCATGCCAATATGGACTCCTACCTGCAGTCACATTACTTTGTACATTCTAACTCAGACCCAAACGTTTACATGCTCGTGATAGTTGATTTAGTTCTACTCCTAGTTTTGTATGTTGATGATTTATTGATCACTGGTTTCTCGACTTCAATGATTGTTGCAATCAAGAGGATTATGCATGATAGATTCTTTATGATGGACATGGGTCCGCTACATTTCTTCTTTGGTCTCGAGATCAGTCAGGATGCATCAAGTATCAAACTGTCTCAGGTCAAGTATGCATGATATATCCTCGAGAGATTCCACATGACATACTGCAAGTCTTCCCTGACTCCTTTCCTATCAAGATTCATACTTGAGGATGGTGGGGACACTCCACTCGTGGAAAAAACAATATATAGATAGCTAGTGGGGAGCTTGTTGTATCTTACACACTCTAGATTAGACCTCTCCTATGCAGTCGGAGAAGTCTCCCAGTTCATGCAAGAACCACATGAGCTACATTGGAAGGCTACAAAGTGTATCCTTAGATGCGTATAGGTCACCATCATGTTTGGGATTCACTATCTAGCAGACTCTGCATTGGACCTCATCGGTTAAGTGATTCTGACTGGGCTGGAAACACCATTGATCGCAAGTCCACATCTGGTTACTCACTTAGTCTGGGTTCCAGGCCCATCTGTTGGTCGAGCAATAAACATGCTACTATCTCTCTATGTTCAGCCGAGGAAGAGTACAAAGGGGTAGTTAACATAACTGTTCAGAATATGTGGCTACAACATTTTCTCACTGAGTTGGGAATTAAGTTTCATTGGCCTATCATCATCTGGTGTGACAACCGAAGCACTCTAAAGTTATACAAAGATCCAGTTCAGAGGCAAAGGATAAAGCACGTCGAGATCCACCCTTTTACTTAATTGATTCAAATCTTTACCTAATTCCTAATGACCATTAAGGGGGTGTAAGAATGTAATGGTCACACTTCTATATATGTTTTTGTGCATTGGTCATTGTAACCATTAAGGGGGATTAAGAATGTATTGGTCACACTTATATATATATAGAAGTGTGGCCATCATATTCTTTGATCTGAAAATAGAAGGCTGACTTGTTATGCTATGCAAGCACCCTCTACTTCATTAAAATAAACTTTACAGGACCTTGCTTCATGTGTTTAAAATATGCAAGATAAAATTATGTGTTAAGTTTGTGCAACTTCTTATAAATGTTTATGTGTGAGGAATTGTTCCTTTAGATGGTTAAATATGTACTTTAAACAAATACACAACAACAAAACTTGCAGCAAATAAACCATCAAACTCACAACAAGAACAAGCTGATAAAGGAGTTCACCCCCCTTCGGGCTACATCTCCTTGAGCCTCCATCAATGGACTTGGCTCTCTGGGATTAATTTGTCAAAAGGTATTTTACAAGATGCTTCTCAAATCCAATGGGAAAATAGACTGTACCATTGGGATCAGAACACATAAAAACCCCAAAAATGACTAATAGAACTCTGAAAACGGATCATGGCTCATCCGGGCATGACCTCTTCTACATGTGGCCATAAGCTTCCCTGAGCTTCTCTTTGGCAAAAACACCTGTAAAAGTCCTCAACAGCCTTTGAAACCTGTCCCAATGTGTTCATAGCATATCAATTAGCCAAAAATGATTATTCAATCACAAAAAACAAACATAGGCTCACCAAACCATGTCCTCGATCAATGAGGGCTTAAAGCTCCCTAGAGCTTCCTGAAACTTCAACGGTGTAAAACCTACAAAATAAGTCTTCAAATGGCCTTGATAATAGTGCCAATGGATCCAAGACGTACAAAAACCCCTAGCTAGGATTTTACGGCACCTCAATCAGCCAAAAGATGAAGAAGTTAGGCTTCCTCCATTTTCCTCCTTCAAGCTTGCTGTCTCTGCATCTACAAAACGCACCCTTGTTCAATAAACCTGGCACACATGCAAATTTAAGCATGAAAACCCAGCACATGTGCACAACCGAATAACTATGCAAACTGTAGGACGGTTAGGGTGCCTCCAGCCCCTAACTGCCAAGCACTCGGGCACATGGAGGTCATATGACCTTATGCATTGTAAAAAGGGATAACCATTTTAAAACCACCCCCACGCTCCTAGTTGTGGTCACATGGTGGTTAGGAATATATCCATGTGCTTCATTTTAAAAACCCCACACGTACAAACACCCACGCCAAAGCTTGGTTGTCATATATAAACGCATGCAACCGGGGCTGGGGCTAAGCCCCAGCCCGAAACGCGCCCCAAATCTCATTTTAATGAAATTTAAATAAACTTTAAACCATAAGTCAAACAAGAACCACTACGCGGTGTGTTGGCAAGGCGGATTTTGTGAAGTCACTATGTGGTGGGGAGGTCCAGGGTTGAACCCCATGGAATCCAAAACAAATTTTGATCAAACAACTAAAAAGACCAATACCGGGGTGCCACGTGGCAGCCCATGATTGGGCCACGTGGCACCCAATCATTTGACCACAAAATGCCATGTGTCGAGATATCATTCGCTCTCAACAGCTAACCAAAATCTTCCACATCATCGTACGGATGTATGTCCCTGCCATGTCAGCGTACGGTCATGCCACGTCAGCATCCGTACGAGCTGTACGGACTGCCCAGTCAGCGTCCTTTTTTTCCCTGTTTGACTTTTCGAATAGATCGCAATATCTCTCGTTCCCGACGTCCGTTTGAGACGAAATGAATTGCGTTGGGTTCGTGATGACGAGGTCTATGTTCTCGTTCGTTTT
>JASDQU010011726.1:104885-136691 GCA_032191745.1 Picea mariana
TATTTCATCAAATTTTCTTATGCCTCATAGATTTAAAATGCATTTAGTATTATCTCCAAGATTGCAAAATACAAGAAATTGGGCTCATATGACATTAATTTTCCCAAAAATAAATTTGATCCCTTTAATTGCAATAAGACCCTCTCAAAAGACAATGGCATATAACTTGACCCTTGTTTTCTTAAGGGTAGAATAATTACACAAGAATATATTCCTTAAGTCGAAACACCTACAATCCCATTTTACAATTTATTCCCTTGTGACCAGAAACTTAATATACAAGGGGGATTTGGAATCAATTACAATATAGTTAATTTATTACAATCAACAATATAGTTAAATTTGTTGAATGCGCACAACCGTCACATCTCTTCTCAGAGATAATCCGCCACCATTCCAGCAAGCTTGTTTCCGCTGCATTTTACAGTTTCATCTTATTTCGTTATTGAATAGAAAACCAGTTTTATTGTATCTCTATTATTTTGTGTTAAGCACATGTTAATAATCTGTATTCATTTTTTTCTGCTCATAAAATCTGGATCAGTGGTATCAGAGCGGTCTGCTCCTTGTCGTCTTGGTGCATGTCCCCAACAAGGTCGGAGTATAAAGAGTTGGGTCTCGAGCTTGTTTCTCTTGAGGACAAAAGCTCTCACATGCCCAAGTGACCTCTCATGGTAGGAGAAAATAAATATTACAGGATAGGATATCCTTTCAAAATGTTGATTGAGGAATCCCTCACACAACAAAGGAACAAGATGATGGATAGTTTTGCGCAAATCCTTTGGCGGCTACCAACAGGCGATGCTTCTTCTTCGAACAAAGGTACCACCCCCTTCAAGGTACAAATAAACTTCAATATTCCTATATTTTAAGGTCGGATAGACACAACTACTATAGACAAGTGGTTGAATCTACTAGAAGGGTATTTTTTTGTTCATAACTTTTAGAATAGAGAAAAGATTACTTTTGCGCTCCTCAAATCCATTCCCCATGTCAAATATTGGTGGGAAACTTTCCGTGAGAAAAAGGTGTTGTAGGTGAATCCCCCTGTGGACAAGTGGATTCCCTCTTGGTCTCTAGACTCCTACGGCCAAGACAGAAAAGTGCTTAACATGGACACTGACTTCCTTTTAGATCTAATCAAGCTAATAAATGAAAGAGAAGGAGAAAGATATGTAGCTTATTAGCGACGTTTGTCCTGGAAAAATCTTGGCTGAGCTTCGATCCTGAGCTCCCTGATAGGCATTGTAAAAAAAAAAAAGGTACAAAAGACTTCCTACTCTACTGATATTATCTCAATCATAGATCCATGTACTGTAGACAAACTCATGTGGAACAAGCACAAGTTTGAAAGAAACAAGCCAAGCATTGATTATTAATGAGAACAGGTAAAAGTACTTACAATCCTTTGTATGAAGGTGTAGCAACTTCTTCTAGTTCTCCTTGTCCAACCCCTTTTCTCAAGTAATATCCATTGATTGCTTTGATGACATCTCACTCGTGAGATCATAAGTTTGATGTAATTCTCAATGTACCTTTCACCATGAGAAGGCCTCCTTATATAACCTTGGAGCGGTCCAACCACTTGAGATATCTTTGGGATAAGTTGAGAATTCCTCTCCTTCAGTTGAGGATCTTCCCTAAGATCATGCATTGACCATCTATTCGAATCCAACCACCTTCAGGAATTGAGGGATTGTTCCCTAATTTGCCTCGACAAACTCAAAATTTGCTAAAAAAAGGGTAGCTCTCCCCCGAAAGGGTGCACAGGGCACTCAAACAATCCCCCAAAGAGGCTCAAGGAGTGCCAACACTCCCTGACAGTGGGTAGGGGAGAGCTCCTCTCCAAAATCCATTTTTTAGTAGTTCTTTCAGTGCCAAAAGGTTTGTACTCCTTGTCAAGTGACTTCTCTTCTTCAAAACTAGTCTCTGGGGTGTCTAAAGTGTCTTTGTGATGTCGTTAGAGGCACGACATAGGAAAGATGGTAGTATGCTGTTTTTGAAACTTGCAACACTTGTAGTCAAGATGCGACACTTACAACACTTGTAATGACGACACTTGCGACACTATCAAAGTGAGTAATTTTGAGGAGTAACAGATTGCCCCCAAAGTATGAAGTTAGAAGACGATGATGACTGAAGTACTTTGTAGACTTTTTCAAAATAGGGCATGGATGTAGAGAAACCAGAAAAAGCTGCACACAACCATAAAACAAATATTATGACATGTTTCAAAAATCCAAGGCAGGCATACCTATGCTTGAGTGATAAAGACTTTTTAGGTATGACCACCATAAAATACACTGTGGATCCATAATTATATTGACACAATGGTATAGCCACTGTAGATACAATGTGGATCTATACTTCTATGACCTGAACTGATCGTAGCCACAAAGAATACACAATGGATCTACGATATGACAAGACATAGCCACGACTAATACAAAGTGGATCTATGTAACAGTATATGTGTCATAGTTCAAAAGAACTCCTTTGTAGCCTGAGAAAAGTATACATAAGAGTGAAAAATCAACCCAAGGTCTTCTTACCGATCCCAATGTAGTATGAATCTAACCATGTGAATAGGTGTCCTGATGTTGAACATGGAAGAAACCACTTGATTATTAGTCAATGATGTAAACCATTAACAAGCGTGATTGAGATCACTGTTGATGTCAATGATTCCCAAGGTACTCTAGTACATCTCGACGAATGTGAATGAATGAGATGAAGTCGAAAATCCGTGGAATCATTCGATCAAGGGTCAATGATGTAAACCCATTGTCGAACACGAGGAGGCCTGCCATTGAGGCATGCAGGTCCTAAGGAACTAACTAGTTTCTAAGTCTAGATCCCAGATAATGTGTTGAAGTCAACAGGAATAGAATCGTCAAAGGAGAGCCTTGATGTATCCCCCATCAATGACACAAAATTGACACAAAGATCTAATTGGTAGATCAAATGAACATGGATTGACATGGGTATTGAAACAGGATATTTGTGATGGTTGACTCTCGAGGTAGATACTTCCCTTGAACACTGAGGCATGAAAGCAGAAACATGACATGGACCAAAACTCGATGATGTAGTGGATGCTGTGAATTTTGTCAGGTGACCCAAAGGAGTAAATGAAACTCAGAGGATTGGCTTAGTGTAGAGGTTTAGCGGATTAAAATGTGTGAAAAGACAAAGTTCCATGTTCAAGGGCGACCGTAAGAGCTACTGGTAGTGTTCTCAAAAAACTGCTCGGCTTGCTTCTTTCAATTTTTCCCGCATCTAGATATACAAGTACCTCTTTTTAATTTAACGAGCTCAAGGAAGGTAACACATGATCGATATGACTCACCTTCAGTAAGTCCCTCTTCCTTTGTTTAACAAAATGGAAGAAGTAAGGGTTCGGTCTCATATGAGCCCTTCAATTTATGATTGTTTAACGAGTCCATAGAATGTAAACTCAGTGGTTTTTCATATTTAGAGAGTCTAAAAACAACTTAAAGACGACTACAAAGTTGTCCTTTTTCGTAATATTAGTCTCGCGAGGACGAAAAAATAGATAAATTATCACTCGAAATATGCCCTTTCAAACCTTTTAACGAGTGGGAAAGGAAGCAAGATCACTCGGCAATCTTTTCATGTTTTAGAGAGTCTGAAAAGAGCTCAAAGATGACTCCAAGGGGTTCCTTTTTTGTGTAACCATGCGATTCCAAAAAAGTGATAAAAGTCTACTTGGTTACATTTTCATGTTTTTTTGAGCACAAGAAAGAACAAAGACCAAGCTCGGTATGCCCCCATCTTGAAAGCTAGTGGATTAACTCTAAAACGATCATCAAAGGCTGGAGACATTCCATCCAAGCTTCAATTCATTCGCGAACGTTGAAGTTGTCACAAATTTCTCTACTAGGTGGAGATAAAGGATAAGAGTGGAAGAAATGAAGGTTCAAAAGAGGTGACTGTTTCATTTTTTTAATGATCTTGACACAGGAAAAGAACTATTCTCAGGGCTTCGAGTTCAATCCCTAGATTGTTGTTTCATTTTTTAACGATCTTGCTACAGAGAGGGAAAAACTGTGCTCATGACCTCTGTTTCATTTTTTAACGAGCTTGCCACAGAGAAGACAAACAATGCTCGTGACCTCTATTTCATTTTTTAAAGAGCTTGATACAGAGAAGAAAAAACTGTACTCATGACCTATGTTTCATTTTTTAACGAGCTTGCTACAGAGAAGAGAAACTCTTCTCGTGGACTCTTCTTGATCGTGGCTTCCAAGAATATAACGTCCTGGAAGGACACCATGTCAATGGAAAAAACTCGGTCATGTATTCCAAGAGATCTTCACTTGATGGAATAAAATCACTCTGGAAGGAACACATGTCGAGGGTCATGATAGGGGTAAGGAGATCAGGCTCTAATATCCCTACCGAAGAGATCACCATGTCAACTACCGGATCCAAATCATCGGAAGTTGAAGTCATGGGAGACAATGGAAAATCAACATCAGGAGGGAAGATATAGTGTATATCTTCCTGAATTTCCTCATGAGGGGGAAGAAAAAAGGATCGATGATGGTTATCATCCTGAGGTAGCTTGTCAATGCTCAACATTTCTATAATAGATTCATCCGAGGGAAAAATTGGGGCAATGTAGTCGATCGTAGATGACAAGGAACTTAACCATGATGGAATTGAGTAACTATTGGGTGCCAATAGATGTTGGTCATCCAAAGAGGGAGAAGTGGATTGGATAGAAACGTATGATTTTTTGGCTGGAATAAGTGGCATGGTGTCACCTAGTGCATCGAATTCCAACAGACTAGGTACAATCCAGGGGTCAGATGATTCCAAAGATTGATAAGTCATGGTTGAAATCATATCGACGGTGGAAATATGATTTGTATTCGGTGGAAGTGGTGTAGGGAAGGTACCCATGAGGCTAGAATATTTTGGTAAGCCAACACCAATGCTTTCATACGTGATCTTGTGGTCTCATAAGAAAGGAATGTTGTTGGTAGCGGGAGTGTGAGCATCGGTCGTGCAGAAATCCAACTGATCAACAATGAAAATTTTACCCTGATGAGGAAATAGTACACATTGAAAGACAGATGAGGCAATGATAGTCATAGCATAAAACCAACTTATTCCAAGTAACAAGTTGTAATCGAGGGGAGCATCGACCACCTTGACATGAACAGTGACAGTTTTTTCACCCAATTGGATGGGCAGGGACTGTAAAATCCCATGGCGATGAAAACCTCGCCCATCAAAGGTGCTTAACATCATTGGGGATTTTTTAAGTGAGGGTGATTTTAAAACTTTCCAACATGATAAAGACATGACACAAGTTGAGGCTCCCTCATCCAGAATAGTTCGGTGGATTTGTTGATTGTGAACAACAACATCAAATTGGAAAGCAAGTTGGTGGGAGAGTCGATATGTATAATTGTCCAGGTTAAACATGATATGGTTGGAAAAATCAGGATCAACAGTGCCAATAGCAGCCAAGAACATTCTACATTGACTGGGGCAGTGTTGTAGAACTTCTAATGCAGACATAACACACAGTGCTTGAGCCAAATATTCAACAATGTTGTAGTTCTAGGTGGCACGTGAACTAGGATTAAAGGTAGATTTACGGATAGTGCTCTTAGGAGGGTGTAAGGTAGAGTCGAACATAGGTTTCTCAATCTGAAGTGGTCTAGATGGAGGATTAACCGATGGAGGACTAACGGAGGACGGTGATGGATCCAGTAAAGTACCGGTACCGTTAGTGACTTTTCCTTTGTCAGGGTTACTTGATGTGTCGTATGTCTTAGAGTGGGTGGTCAGATTAATCCCATTAAACATATAAATATGTGCACTCGTCGAGGCCTCATCATGAGGATGACTAGAACTGCACCCAGGAGAGGGGTTTTGAGAAACCATGGATTGTTGTTGTGGAAACGACTGAGTAAGAACAGCGGGTTGTGAATTTCCCTGGAATAATTTGGCCACTTAATTATGATGTGGATAGTATCGAGTGTAGTGATCGTCACCACAAATGATACATTGGAATTTCAGTTTCTGTTGTGGTTTCTTTTCAGTAGCAGGTGTTTGAGATTGATTTTTTGGTTGTTCATTGTTATTAGTATTTTTTTATTTATTTTTTATCTTCTTCTTACCTCTGGATTATTGTGAAGGGGCAGATTGAACTGCATTCACATCAGAGATCTGAGTTTGGGGGGAGGTAGAGGAGAGTGTGGTCGATTGGGAAGTAGATTGAGTTTTGATGGAATCGATAACACCATCTGCATGAGATGAGGATGATGGCTTGGATGGATCGGTATTAGCTCGAGCAACATTTGGAAGCAAATCATACAAAGTACTAGATTGGGAATAAACCAAATCTAAGTATTGAGCCCGAGCAATGGTTTCTTCCTTGGTGATCGTGCCACGCATAGCGACATCACGAGCGATCAGGGGTAAAAGTGATTTAGTAAACCATTCCACCAATAATATGTCAGGAATGATTACCTTGATCATCCTCCGTCATCGTCTCCACTCATGAATATGGTTAGAGATATGCATAGAGTCAGTTTGATGAAGAGAGGTTAAGAGTTCAGTACCTGTCTCATAGAGAATAGGTAGTTGAAAGTGCGTGAGGAAAGACATGGCAAGAGAGTTGAAATCATGAAAAGAAGCACGTGGTAGTTCAATATACCACTTTGTTGCTGAGCCCGTAAGTGTTCGCTGGAAAAGATGCAAATCTATAGACTCATCCATGAGGGAGTTTGATGAACACCAAAAATGGAAAGTCATCACATGGTTATTTGGATCTTTTCCATATTTTTCGTCAAATTTTGAAATATCAGAAGGAAGTTTAGCTGGAATAACTGGCCAAACTGGTGAATGAAAAATAGGATCATTAGTTAACTGAGACAAGTCTAGGAGATCTAGAGTCACAAGGAAAGGTAGTTGTCGGTTAATTTGTGGATGATACTGGTGTGGCATAGGAACACCAGTTGGACCATAAACTGGGTTAGGTGGATAGTTGTAACCAGTAGGTCCTCCTACATATGGTTGTTGTTGACCAGGATAAATAGGATTCGATGATGGCTGAGAAACATTTTCATAACCCGGTGGATTTTGAGCATTATAAGTCGGGTGATTTTCTTACCCAGAAAGAGGATGAACATTCTTCCCTTGAGGAGGGTAAGGAGTAGATCCCGGAGGCAGATACACATTAGACCCATGGGAAGGATAAGGTTGTTGTCCTTGAGGACTCTAGGTGGTGTTTGGGATGCCGTCCGGATAAGGTTGTCCATAAGATGGTCCAAAAGGAACAAGATTTGATACTTCTTCTTATGGGTTATGATATGAGTGCCCCCCAACATAGGGTAGGGTAAATGTGCCTCCAGAAGATACTCCCCAGGATTGTGAAGGGTTTTTGGTAGACGAAGGTTACCCCCTGCCATCGGTGGATTAATGACCAGGGTATGACTGGAAAAGGGAGGTTTCCCTCCGAGAAGAACATGAAAAGGGGCTTGTTCCCCAGGAGGGGTAGGCCCACCATAGGATGGTGGTCTTACAGAAGGGATAGGTCTGCTAGATGGTGGTTGTCCTTCGGTCAGTTGTATTTGGTTGGCAAGGGTCTGCATTCTAGGGTGAAAAGATGTCCTAGCAGGATCATGCAGAACATGTGGAGCTGTAGAGTGAAAGTTTGTTAAAGTAGGGGTAGGGATCAAAGTGCCTTGGGAATGAGTAGAGGTGATGAGTCTAGAATTAGGATAGACTTGTTCTGACGCAACAGTAGGGTTAGTGACCTGATCGATGGGGTGATTCATCATTTGAGCAGATGGCCCACTTTCAACAGGAGGGTCATGAGGATTAAAGGGTTGTCGAAAGGATTCAAAATGCTCATAGAGATCGCGTCCTAATGAAGTCCTCCATGCAGAATGAGAAGGTGTGGGATTTGTATCTACTGTAGTGGTAGGATGAACAAGAGTCCTATACTCATCACCAAATGTTGGTTCTGTGGATCCCATATATGTTTTGGTGAAATCTCTCTCAGGCAACTGTGGGACTTCTTCATCTATGACGTTCCCAAGGGAGTCTAAATGAAGAAAAAGTGGTTCGAGAAGGGTTACCGAAATAGATGTAGTGCGAGGAGTGGGATTCTCAACTGTAACCAAAATTTCTTCTGAATTGTCAAACAGAGGAGCAACAACACTCACAACGTCAGATTGATTTTCTATGTCTCCACGGTAGTTGTCTTCTAGAGGGTTAGGAGGTAAGGGTTGGTATCCTTCCAGAGGAAACCCTTGCATCCTACATGATCAATGAATACCTTTATCATATATAGGCTCAATTTTGGAGAATAATAATACACACTGAAAATCTAGGGCCAACTAACAAAAAGAAACAGCATACGCTAATAAAATCTAGGAATGAAAACCAAGAAAACAAGACTTCTCTCGATGATCGTACTAGTTGGTGATGAAAGCCAACATCATGTGATCAATTCAAGAAGGGGCTAGGATATGGTGGAACAGTTACAATGGCGACCTACTTAACAGACTTTCACCTTGGTGCAAGATTCCACGCAATAATTGTGGATTTACCCTCCAAGGAGCCCGAGTGAGTTTGAACAATGTCTGTCCCAGGTACAGTGAGACTTCCCTTCATTGTCACCTTGTGTAAGTACCTAAGGATTATGGAAACTATGGACACCAACTCATAGTCATCCCCTGGGTGGGTACAGTCAAAAATCTGATCCAAATGTATGGGCAAGATAACAAGTTCGAAATCAATTTGAGAGGCTCCCACACATAATCATGGGTATACCCTCAAGTGACCCCCAATATATGATCCGACCAGTACAAACAGTTGAACCATGGAGGGATAATCTCTGTAACTCACCCAAATGCGACCTCGTGCGTAACCCCTGTGTGAGAGGGTGATCCCATAAATCATATACGACAATTGGATTTGACTCTCCCTATCTCAGGATGCTAATGTTTGTTTTGAAAACTTTGGAGAGTTGTACTCACAACCTAATCCAAAGTGATAATCCTAGTCTAATGTTGGTGGAAGATCCTAAAAACAAAATTTTCTAGATAATTTTTAATTAGTGTTCATTTTGCAGTTGTTCTTTACTCAAAGGGTGTATGACAATGAAACAGATGGTATGATAACTCAATTCCCAAAAATGTACAAGAAGATGATAAGCAGTCTTGTCTTTTGATGAATGGTTATTTAAGGGAAAGAGAATGAGTTGTTTTCACTATAAAACACTAATATGCAATGTCCTCAATCAATTTGTTTCTCACTCAAATCCAATGTAATGCTAAAAATTTCAGAAATGCCTTCTAATATCCAAACCAATCACTAAAATATGTCCTTTTGTTTATATGTTAAAGATAATCAAACATAGGACTTATAAATTTCAATCAGACTTCATGATTAAACAATTAGAAGAAAACCTCTCACAAAACAAAAAATACACTCTCATTGTGAATAAACAAGAAGGACAAAAATGACCAAATTTGCAAATAAGAACCAAAAAAAAAAAAAAACTCAAACAAAAGAGAAATGATTGAAATTTGACCTCAAATATCAAATGAAAAGGTTCACAGACCTTTTCATTTCCTCACAAAAGTTTCCACTCAGTCAGATAAAGCAGAAGAAAACAACAAGTTAACTCTAGGTCAACAAAGACAAAGAGTGACTTCAAAGCAAGGAAAGAAAATGTCAAAATCCCAAACAAAAGAGGATGAATTATTATAAATAAGGTGTTTTAAAGTTAATACCAAGATGGACTGAGAGTATGAGGCCCTGAACAAATGCCAAAACCAAGAAATAGCTTCAGGAGATGAAAATTCTGGAGAATTTCTCACAAAAATGGGGTAGCGCTCTGGTGTAAGGGGCACCAGAGAATTCCAACGATCTGTGTAAGGCTAAAGGGGAGTACTAGTGCTCTGAAAGAAACAGGGGGGGAGAGCTCTGCTCCAAAAAAATAGAAAAAATCTCAAAAACACAAAAAATCAAGAAAATTCAGTCAATCAGGGTGATCATGATGACATAAAGAGGCAATCAAACAAATACAAGAATCAAAATGAAAATATGGATAATATAATATCAGTGGGAAAAGGAACAAAACAATATCTAGGGGAGGAAACAAAAATCATAGCTTCTCCCCAGTGGAGTCGTCAATTTTTGTTGTAGGTGAATCCCCCTGTGGACAAGTGGATTCCCTCCTAGTCTCTAGACTCCTAAGGCCAAGATAGAAAAGTGATTATCATGGACACTGACTTCCTTTTAGATCTAATCAAGATAATAAATGAAAGAGAAGGAGAAATATATGCACCTTATTAGCGACATTTGTCCTTGCAAATTCCTAGCTGAGCTTCGATCTTGAACTCCCTGATAGGCCCTGTAAAACAAAAAAAGGTACAAAAGACTTCCTACTCTACTGAGATTAGCTCAAACATAGATCCATCTATTGTAGCCAAACTCATGTGGAACAAGAACAAGTTTGAAAGAAACAGGCCAAGCATTGATTATTAATGAGAACAAGTAAAAGTACTTACAATCCTTTGGATGAATGTGTAGTAGCTTCTTCTAGTTCTCCTTGTCCAACCCCTTTGCTCTAGTAATCTCCACTAATTTCTTTGCTGAAATCTCACTCATGAGATCATAAGTTTGATGTAATTCTCAATCTCTATTGTACCTTTCACCATGAGAAGGCCTCCTTATATAACCTTGGAGAGGTCCAACCACTTGAGAGATCTTTGGGATAAGTTGAGGATTCCTCTCCTTCAGTTGAGGATCTTCCCTAAGATCATGTCTTGACCATCTATTCAAATCCAACCACCTTCAGGAATTGAGGGATTGTTCCCTGATTTGCCTCAACAAACCCAAAATTTTCTAAAAAAAGGGTAGCTCTCCCCCAAAAGGGTTCACAAAGCACTCAAACACTCCCCCAAAGAGACCCAAGGAGCGCCAACACTCCCTGACAATGGGTAGGGGAGCGCTTCTCTCCAAAATCCATTTTTTAGTAGTTCTTTCAGTGGCAAAAGGTTTGTACTCCCTGTCAAATGACTTCTCTTCTTCAAAACTAGTCTTTGGGGTGTCTAAAGTGTCTTTGTGATGTTGATAGAGGCACAACATAGGCCAGATGGAAGTATGATGTTTTTGACACTTTAAACACTTGTAGTCAATATGCGACACTCGCGGACAAGATGCAACACTTACAACACTTGTAATGACAACACTTGCGACACTATCAAAGTGAGTAATTTTGAGGTGTAACAAAAGGAAACAAAGGAAACCTCATTATTTTTAGTCACGACCACCTGGGAATCCTTCAGGGATGCTATTAAGGAACAATACTACCCTGTCATAAGTTATGATGACCTATATACCAAATGGACCACACTGCGGCAAGAAAGAGACCAAGCAGTGCCAGACTTCACAAATATCTTCCATACCTTGCGCACCAAGTTGGGTATCAAAGATTCAGAGAGACATCTGGTGCTCAAGTATCGTGGTGCTCTACATAGATACATCCAGACCGAAATGGAATTTCTGGACATCTCATCATTGGGCGTGGCATACCGATATGTCGTCAAAATCGAGCAGAATCTCAAACAAAAGACATGGAAATTTGGGCTTGGGAACCCCGCACAAAAAAAGCCAAGAAAGGGTGGCCCCAACCCACAAAACAAAGGATATAGCAAAGATGGAAAGTATCAAGACAACCAGTCCAAGCCATAAGAAAATAAGGACACCAGAAAGACAAAGAAAGATACTGAGAAGTGGTGTGACTTCCATAAGAGCCCTTGGCATAAACTACTGACTGCCGCTCAAAGCAGTCATTGGTGGCCGAAGTGAAAGCCTCTAAATCAGATGCAGATTCTGACTTTGAGCTAGAACCAGAAAGGGGAAGATGGATCATTGACGCAGAACCCAGTGCCACCATTGCTACCACCAAGCTCTATCTTGGTGAGCCAGATGAACTAGAAGAAGGAGAGCACCTCTTCCATTCACAAATGTGGGTAAAAGGCACCCCACTGCACTTCATCGTTGATAGCGGTAGCCAAAAAAACCTCATCTCAGCATAGGTCGTCAGGTGGCTCACCCTACCAACAATGCCACACCCACAATCCTACACCATTGGATAGATCTACCAAGGAAGTGATCTCCGTGTCAACCAATAGTGTTGAATGTTGTACAACATCAAGCCCTTCAAAGAAGAGGTATTATGTGATGTTGTTCCTCTTGACATTTGTGATGTTATTTTGGGCCAACCTTATTTATGGAAACATCATGTTGTATATGAGTCTAGGCCTTGTAGTGTTATTATTACTTTGAATAGGAAATTGTACAGGATACCCGAGGTAGTCCCACCTAGTGTTATTTCCTTGATCTCTGCTAAGAAATGCAGGAAGGTCATCTCTCAGATGGGGAAGTTTGTCTTCTTCATGATTCNCATTTGTGATGTTATTTTGGGCCAACCTTATTTATGGAAACATCATGTTGTATATGAGTCTAGGCCTTGTAGTGTTATTATTACTTTGAATAGGAAATTGTACAGGATACCCGAGGTAGTCCCACCTAGTGTTATTTCCTTGATCTCTGCTAAGCAATGCAGGAAGGTCATCTCTCAGATGGGGAAGTTTGTCTTCTTCATGATTCGCTCTTAGAATAAGAGAAATATCATAGCCACATCCAGGGTCTCTGTGGCCGACCTCTCCACACAGTAGAAGCAAGTAGATAAGGTCATTGAAGAATACTCAGATATCTTCTCCTCACCTATAGGGGTACCTCTGCATTACCAGGTCAAGCACCCCATTGACCTGACCCCCGGTGCACCACTGCCCAATGGGCTAGCCTATCATCGCTCTTTGTTATAGAATGAGGAGATCAAGTAACATATCCAAGAACTGCTCCACAAGGGGCACATTTTTCCCAGCTCATCACCTTGTGGGAGCCTAATCATGCTGGTATAGAAGAAAGATGGAATCTGGCGACTCTGTATTGATTATTGGGATCTGAATAAAATCACAGTCGGAAATCGATACTCGATTCCCTGAATCAACGACCTCCTTGATCAACTCACGGGGGCCAAATACTTCAGTAAGATTTATTTGAAGTCTAGCTACCACCAGGTCCCGATAGAACAAACAGATGTATGGAAGACTTCCTTCAAGTCAAAGGAAGTCTTTTTTGAATGGTTGGTCATGCCTTTTGGTTTGACAAATGCTCCAACCACTTTCATGAGGATGATGGACGATGTCCTGCAACCATTCACCAATACTTTTGTAGTGGTGTATCTGGATGACATTCTAATTTACATCAAGACTTGGGCCAAACACTTGCAACATATTCAACAGGTTTTGCACACCCTACGACAGCACAAGCTATACGCCAACTTGGAAAAATGCTCCTTCGACATGGACAGGGTCCATTACCTGGGCTACATCATTGATCAACATGGTGTACATGTGGATCCAGCCAAGATCCAAGTCATCTGTGACTGGCCATCCCCAACAACACTCATTGAGCTTCAGAGCTTCTTGGGCCTTGCCAATTTCTACCGCAGGTTCGTGTTGGGATTCTCCCATATTGCATGGGAACTCAGCCAAATAAACATGGGTGATGGTAAGGTGAAATTCACGTGGGACCGGTCCCAACAACAAGTGTTTGATGATTTGAAGCAACACTTGTGCTCATCTACAGTACTTTCACTACCAAACTTGCAACATCCCTTTGAAATCGAGACAAATGCTTCAGACTATGTTGTGGGCACTATTCTCACTCAGCAATACCACCCCATGGCCTATCATAGTGAGACATTGTCAGATACTATCTATAATTACCCTACTTATGACAAAGAAATGTACTCCATTGTACAATCCTGTCACCAATGGAGACATTACATTCTTTGGAAGGAGACAATCATCCACACTGATCATAAGCCACTGTAGTTCATGCAGACATAGGGAAAATTGTAGAAAGACCGCCATCAAAATTGGTCCACATACTTGCAACAATTCCACCTCAACATCAAGTATATAACAAGAAGCACCAATCGCGTCGCTGATTTCCTCAGCAGACCGCTAGTCGGGACACTCACCATGGTGCTAGACTCTTGCAGCCATGAGACATCTAGATGGCCCCAACTCTATGAGACAGACCCTGATTTCTCCACCACCTACCAAATGTTGGGTGCAAATGTAGTTGTCGATAATTTGCATCTTCAAGATGGGTTGTTGTGTCATCTGGGCCATATCTGTGTTCCATCAAGTGAGCGAGTGAAGCTTATCTAGGAATCCCACTACATTCAGATGGCAGGACACTTCGACGTCGAAAAGACAGTGGCGATGCTACAGAAACATTTCTACTGGCCGAAACTTCGACAGGAGGTCAACAAGTATATCAGGTATTTCACTTCCTGTGCTATTGCCAAACTGACCACTAAGAAACAGGGCTTGTACACCCCTCTTCCTACTCCTGATGGGCCATGGAAATCCATCTCAATGGACTACATGTTGGGCCTCCTGTCCACCAAGCGGGGAAATGACCATGTTTTTGTGGTTGTTGATCGCTTTCCTAAGATGGCGATTCTGGTTGCTTGCAAGAAGAGCATCACAACAGAGGCCACTGCCAAGATCTTCTTTGAATACATCTGGGTACATTTTGGAATCCCACAAACCATTGTCTCAGATTGGGATAGTCAATTTCTCAGCACATTTTGGTCGAGCCTCTGGTCACTGTTGAACACCAAGCTCACCAAATCCACGACCTTCCACCCCCAGATGGATGGCCAAAAAAAGGTTGTAAATCGAATTATTGTGAATATCCTTTGCATGTATAATTAAAATCACCCTCACACATGGGATGAGAGCCTTCCTTATGTCCAACATAGCTACAACCGAGCCCTGCATAGCTCAACTGGACACATCCCCTTTTAGGTGGGGTTGGGATTCCAACCTTTAGGTCCCATAGATGCTGCACTTCCCCTTGCGGTCACCTAAACCGACGCATCTTCTGCTCCAACTGAAGCTGACAAATCCAGCCAGTTCATTGATTGGATCCAGCACATTCACCAACAGGTTCAAGATATCCTACAGAAGTCCAATGAAAAGTAAAAATAGCACCATGATCAACATCGGGTGCCACATAAGTTTCAGGTGGGCGTCAAATTTTGGTTGCACTTGCAGAAAGAACGCCTTACAGGACCCCATCAGAAGATTCACCCACTCCGTTATGGGTCATACACTATCACCAAGGCCATGGGGGATAATTCTTTTGAGCTCAACATTCCTCCCTTCCTTGGCCTACACCCAGTGTTCAACATGGATCTCCTTCACCCTTATTTCCCACCATTATTGGACACCTTGGAAGTAGCAGAACAACTCACACCAACATAGCTCAACCCTAACTACATACAACATGCATCCAATGGTCATATTGTGGAAACACAGATCAAGGGCACTCGACAACAAAGGATCTAGCTTTATTGAGTCGTCAAAGCAGGGCAGCTCCTGCACCAAGGCAAGTGGCTCACTCGGGGCCAAATTCAACAGAAATTTCCTCATATGATGGGGGACCTCAACACAATGGATACCATTTCTTCCTAAGGATGGAGTATTGATCCATATGGATATTGGTGGCCACCCACCTTTTCCAACTGTCTCAAAACTATTTTCTAACATTTTTGGCAATTTACTATTTTCAGCAGTTTTAACTTCCGGGGCCATTTTGAGGGCCTAAATGACGGTTTTTAGGGATCGAGCTCCTCAATGATAGTAGAAGGAATGATTGAACCCCAAAAATGAATCTCCTCAATGATACCTTTCCAACAGGCTATCACACGCCTAAAATAGAGTTTGTATGCAAAAGTTACGACTCTGAGAAGTTGATGTACTAACTTACCCAAACGGGGCCCACATGACTTTTGGCACTTCATCTCCTAGGGTTAGGTTTTTGGATGTCTAGGGTTTTTGGCATTCTTGTTTATTGTAAAAATACCTTTAGAGCCACATTGTAATCTTCTTCTTGTGAATGCATGCAGCCATCACATCTCTTCTCAGAGATAAGCCTCCACCATTCCAGCAAGCGTGTTTCCGCTGCATTTTATAGTTTCATCTTATTTCATTATTGAATAGAAAACCAGTTTTACTGTATCTATTTTATTTTTTGTTAAGAACCTGTTAATAACATGTATTCATTTTGTTCTTCTCATAAAATCCGGATCAATATTTATCCTTTTTTGTGTTGACAAACATCACATTCCCCCATAAAAGTTTGAACATCCTGTTTCATAGAATCCCCGAAAAAAGAATGTTTGACTCAATCATAGGTTTTGGTAAATCCTGAGTGCCCAGATGTGGGTGCAACATGAATATTAGAAATCACCATGGATTTAATTTGTAATTGTTTACTTAAATACATAAGGGCTTTGTAGTGAAGCTCATCATTGTGCCAAGAGTACCCTGGGGAAACTAGAGAATTGGCTTGCAATTGTTGAATTAGATGCATTTTTTTTGGATCTTGTAGCCATTCCTGGTGAACATATTGGAGCCAATATGGTACAATGAAATAGAGGGAAAAAAGGGACCCTTCATCTTCATATTTTCTTGAAAGAGCATCAACAACCACATTGCCTTTTCCTTTCTTGTAAATGATCTCATAATCATATCCAAATAGCTTAGTCACCCATTTTTGTTGCTTCGGGGATGAAGGATGTTACTCCAAAAAATACTTGATGCTCTGATGATCTGTCTTAATTTGGAAGTGTTTCCCTAAGAGATAAGGGTTCCATAAGTCCATTGCATGCATAATATCCAACATTTCCTTTTAATAGATTGGTTGGCCCAAATTTCGCTCTGACAATTCTTTGCTGGTAAAGGACAAAGGTCAGCCATCCTGCATAAGGACTGCTCCAATTCCTCTCCCAGAAGCATGACATTCCAGGACAAAGGTCTTTGTGAAATCATAAAGGGCCAGGATAGGAGTGGTTCACATAGCCTCTTTCAAGTCTTGATCAACTGCGGGAGTCCAAGTGAAAGAATTCTTTTTAAGGAGAGCAGTGAGAGTCACCACAATCTTTCCATAATTCTTAACAAACTTGTGATAATAGCCTGTTAAGCCCGGAAAAACATGCAAGATTTTGAGAGTCTTGGGGTAAGGCTATTACTACATATCTTCAATCTTCTTAGGATCCACCTTTACACCTACCTTTCCAACAATATGACCCAAGTACTCGACCTCCGAGGCTCCAAAATCACATTTATATTGTTTGAAGAAAATTTGGTGTTGAGAGAGTAGATGAAGAACCTGATCCACAAGAGAAACATGGGTTGTCCAGGTTTTACTATAGTTGAGAATATCACCAAATAAAACTAAGACAAAATGATGGAGAAAAGTATGGAAAAAACGATTCATGAGGCTTTGGAAAGTGGATGGATCATTACACATGACAAAGGGCATGACCAAGTGTTGGATTACTGAGAGGGGGGGTGAATCAGTAATAGCATAAATATAATCCTTTTTCTCCAAATAATACAAGTGTTATATCGATGTAGAATTATTATCCAATAATGAGTAATAAGAAATGAACAATCACACATATACATAGTACACCAGTGTTTTACGTGGAAACCCAAATCAGGAGAAAACCATGGATTGCTTTTTTTTTATATGTCTTGAAGAATTACATTCATTGGAAGCACCAACTTCCTTTTTTTTCAAGCTGCAACTGGAAGGAGGATCCAACCCCCTAGTTTCTCAGTATACAACCTAAGGGAAGCTCCAACTCCCCAATTCTCTGGCTACAACCAGAAGGAGGGTACAATCCCCTATTTTCTCCGTCTACAACCACCTATCCTTGCCTCGTCCAACTGCCCTGAAGTAGAAGTAGAATGATGGAACCACTATCACACTATCAATGTGAGATATACCACTGTAAACATCTACCAATAAACCTTAACCATGCATCAACCTGTACATTTACCTGTAATCAACCTGTACCATAAACAAGTGCATCAACCATGCACCAACCTTTACTAAACAATTTGTAATCAACCTATACCATAAAAAAGTGAAAAAAACCATGTACCAAGTATGTACCAATCATGTGTCAAGTAATCATCAACTATGACTCATCAATATGTACCAACATCATCAACTATACACCTCATGTATGTGCCAACTCATCAACTACTTGTCTCAAGCATGTACCCAACTTGTACCTCAACCAAAAGCCCTCATCAATTTCATCATTCAAATACAATTTGTAACTCTGTAATAGACCTAGTGTATATGATCACATACCTGCAAACCTTCCTTAACTTTAACAATAAGAGACTAGCATTTTCATCAAACGTTTCTTTAGTCTCACAAGACTAGCTTTGGATTAGTCAACAACCCTAACTTGAAATAATCATAACTTTGTACTTGTAATGAATAAATATCTGAAACTGATACACAATTTTCTTTAGTGTGTTTTATTCAATTACTCTAGGTTTCACTACTTAGAACCTCTCAGAAAGGATTTAGAGTAAAAATGGCACACCTTGCTGAATTCTAGCTTATTCTAGAGAACGACCTTGTAGAGCATGTCCTGCACGGAATATTTGTTGAATTAATATGAAACTATTAAAAATAATACTATAGACTGTACTCTAAACAACACATTTTGTCTTACTGGATTTGGATCTGTTATGAATAAGTTATGACGTTTTTACCCGAAACACATGTTTTTGACTGGCTTCGGGACTAGCCACAAACCCTATTTTCCACGGAGTGTAACTCCAAAAATACAATGACCCAAAAGATTAATTTTTTACCAAAGATACTTGGATATGTTTCCTCAATGGCATAGAAATTTCATGGTTTGAATCATTCTATAAAAAAATATTATTGTGAAAATGGTGAGATGACCTGAAAAAAACATACCTTAGAAAGCATCATCAAAAGGATTTATCCTTCCTTGAATTATGGCCTTCTTTTCTTCACTTTCCTCAGAAATTCAGCTTAGATATCCTTTGGTTACCTCAAACACCTATAGGTATTCAATATTATCAAGTGTTTTTAAAATGAGATATCCTTTCCTCTTATTTATACTCTCCAAGTAGCTTTTATAAAAACATCTTCTAGGTCACTTTACCCACTTTCCTTATTTTAGGGTTGACCCACTTCTAATTTCTCCATTAAATTTATAATTTAAATAATTTATTTTGTATTCACTTTGAATTATAGTACACTCATCACTTCACTTTATTATTTACCTTCTAAAATCTCTTAAACCACTTTGACTACTTTGACCTTTTGGGGCTTCTAGATGACATAAGAGGGTCCTCCAACTTCGTAAGGCCATAACTCTCAAACCGTGAGGAGTTATGTGATGTTCCACATACCACAAGAAATGGAATGAAATGTACCATCCATATAGAATAGTATTACCTACAAATATATCAAAACTCATACCATTATCCATCAAACAAACATGGGTCCATTACCGAAACCTGGGTTCTCCAACTTCTCATTGCCATAACTCTCTAACTGTGAGGAGTTATGTGATGTTCCACATACCACCAGAAATGGAATGACAAGCACTATCCATATAGGATAGTTTCAATGAAAAATTCAATGACCTTCATCTCATTATTCCACAAATAAGCATGGGTTCTCTAACCATACTTCTAGGATAACTCAATCTGCAAAGCGTCTTCCCGTGAGGGATTTCACCATAAGGAGACCACTTTGGAGTTCATCCATTTCTACTTATTATCAAACATGACAATACAATAATGAGTTATCTTTACATCAAACAAACTTGGGTCCATTACCCAAACCTTTGTGCTATCAATATTTCTTCAAGGGTTGACATCAATGACAACCAACCTTAATCAACACCAAGAACACATAGTGGCCCTCATTAGTTTGAAATGTATTCTTATGGATGTCGGCCTCTTTCATACATATCTGGTTGTATCCAGAATGATGATAAAGTTTAGTAAATAATTAGGCACCACTTAATTCATCCAAGATATCATCATTGACATGAATGGGAATTTTTTCTTTCATGGTGAGTTTGTTGAGGGAATGAAAGTCAAGATACATGTGCCAAAATATTTCTTTCTTAAGTACCATGAACACATGATAAGAATAGGGGCTAGTAATAGGATGGATAACACTTGCGACAAGAAATTCTTGAACAATTTTATCAATTTCATTTTTTTGGGAAAAGGGATGATGATAGGGAAGAAAACTGGGGGGAAGGTTGTCAGGGATGAGTGGAATGGAATGATCATGAACACCATGGGAAGGAGGAATTCCCTGGGGAGTGGAAAAAATAGCTTGATGTTTGGAGAGGATGGATTGGAGGTCAGGAGGTACAAAGGGTATCTTAGTGGTGTGAATGGAATGAAGTTGTGCAATGGGAACTAAGGATATTTTCCATGCGATGGGAACTAATGATCTCAGGGTAACCTGTTGCGATGCCTTGGAACTTATACTATTGGCGCTCCTAGTTGAATTGCATGGTTAATTACTTAAAATCCATGAGAATGGGGCCCAAAGTCCTTATCCATTCGACAGCCAACACAATTTCACAACCACCCATGTCGATAACAAATATATGAGATTTCATGTGGTACTGACCAATTTGGTAATGCACATTTTCACAATGCCCCCCACATTTCATGGACTCGCCATTGGCAATCATGATTTGAAATTTATTGACTGCTCGAATATAAAAATTAGTTTCTTGGGAAATGTGGCAATGAAATTATGGGTGCTTCCAATATTGAGGATGATGACCTTTTGATGCTTAATGTAACCAATTATCTTGAGGGTTTGGGGAGCAGAGAAGCCAGTGAGAGATTTCAAGGAAATGAATAGTTCAACTTCTGGAGGGTCGGAAGGTTGATTCATGTCAGTGGGTTTTACCCATAATTTTGGTCATCATGATGGTGTATTAATGATGGTGTACTCAGGCTCTTCATAAGAACTTTCTCCTGAGAAAAGTTACTTTCATCTCTTCCCAGAAAACTCATTTTTGAAGAAGGTTCGCAGGCTGCTAGTATATTTGGGTGCGGGAATGACCCATTCTAACAGGCTGCTTTAAGCTAGGGTGCGAACTTCTCACACTGTGTTGAATAACCAGGGTGCGAACTCTTCCTAAAGCATGGTAAAAGATGAATTCTCGATGTTTCTAGAAGGGAATCTTCTAGAAGGATGGGTTGGCATTCGAATGGTTATTCTTGTACTGGATTCCCTGATATTTTGGGATCATTCTTATCCAAGTAACTATCTCATTATCTCCTATATATTGAGGGAATTCTCATGGAAAAGGTTAAGCAAGATTCATTGGAGAATTGGTGAAAGAATTGTGTGAAGGATTTAGCTTGAACAACAACTTGAAGACTCTAGAAAGTCTATCAAGAGGACTTGATCTTCTTCATGCAAGGATTAAGCAAGAGTGTGTGTTGGAGCCAAGAGACATCAAAAGGAATCTTGTGACATCAAGGCTATCAGGTTGTAATCTTTACTTTCAATTAATATGATATAGTGCCATGTCCCTTTCCCATAAAGCTATTCTCACTTTATTGTGTAATTCCTTGATCATACACATAAGTTGACTGTTGAATATATTGTGCTATCTTCACTTTGGTTGGTTTGTGTTGCCTTGGTCTTGACCTCACAAGAGCACCAGAGCGAAGCGGGAGCAACAAAGACCCTAGGAAGCGATATAAAGGTATGTTACTTGTTCCTTCCTACTAGTTAATTCAATGGTCAAAATTTAGGGAAAGAGTCATGTCCTGTCCTAGTTTGTTCTAGATCCAGGTGGATCTAGGGAGATCTGTTAGTGTCCGCACCTACCAATTAGTCTGATAACAAAATTGGTGACTCCACTGGGGATCATCCCATTTTCTTTGTGGATTTTGGTATTTTTCTGTGGCCATTTTCTCTTGTTTTACTTTTCTCCTTTCCTATCAATCTCTGAGTCTTCAGGATATCCTGATAGACCCTCTGGGTCCAGAGGCCTTTTCAAAATTTTCTTTCATTTTCCAAAAATTTGACTAGTTTCAGAGGTTCTCGCACTGCACTTCACTGTAGCCTGTGAGAATCTATAGAGTTCACACTCTGCCTTTAGGTTCAGTGCGAGGTTCTCGCACTTTGATCAAGGGCCACCTGTGATAATCACTGATTCTCGCACTGTGTAGTATTGCCAGCCTACAAACTCATTTTTTTCAAAATTTTGGATTTGAGTTTTGGCATCTTCAACTGCCCAGATCAGTCTAGATGCCTCATAAGAGTTTCTTGGACCATTGATTGATGTTCTTCTTGTCTTCATTTTCATGCATGAACAGTCTTAGGATTTCAAAGGCTCTTCTTGTCACTTTTGGCTTGACTTTCATTTCTTGACTTTTCTTCGCATAACCATACTCTCTGATTTCAGAATCTGAGTGTGTTTGATTAGTTAAGAATCAGTGATCAGTTGAAAGTTGAGTTTCTTGGTTTATCATTTGCTTATTGTTTGAAAGATCATTTTTTATGCACTTGAAAAGACTATATTGGTTTTCTTTTTATTTTTGTTTTCATTGAAAGAGTGGATTGGGTTTTTATCATTGCTTGTTCAATGGTTTTTGATTTTTAGTACTCTCACTATAATGGTGTGCATCCTTTTTTGAAAAGTGAACAAACATTTTTATTTCAAAAAATCTTTTTCGTCTTCGAAAACATTGAAAATCAAATTGTTGAAATTATTGAAAAAGAAACAATAGAGAATTGTTATTGATGGGTGATTTGTTGCATCTGTATTTTAAAGGAAATTTTGCATTGTAGTTCAAGGTCGATCTAGAAAACTTTCTCTTTCCCTCCCATACATAGGATTCATTGAATGAAAAGTGATATATTTCATTCTCATCCATGCATTGTTAGGTTAGAGTCATACAACATAAGTTTCATCTCCGTTTCCTTTGAGTAAAGAACATCTCTTAATAACATTGCGCACTCACAAAATTTAACTAGTAACTCTTTTCTAGGGCTCTACTACACCAACATTTAGCTAGGTTAGCGCTTTGGAGTAGGAAGAGAGATACACTCTCCAAAAGAACAAAACACACAATAGCATCTTGTGTTAGGGACTGTTAAATTCCATCTGCAACATCTTGTCCTAGGAAGCCCTTCTCACACAAGGGTCAAGCATGAGGTCACATTGCTATTGACAGAGTTACTCACCCTACTTTGTTGATATCAGTGTAGAGATTGCACATATTACGGGGATCACCTGGAGGTAAACCCACAATGATGTGTGGAAGCCTTTTGGGTTGATTTCGGGCTAGATACCCTGCCCTTGCGTGTGGATCGGACTGTCGACTGTCCCCCTGGGCTTTATTGTTGTTGGTGGTGACCTTAGTGGCCTATCTTTCTAGGTTCTTACACGAGTTGACTGTGAAGGGGAAATTCTTCACGGTACCTGGAATTGACGTTGACCAAACTCACTCGGGCTCCTTGGAGGGTATACCCACGATTATGTGTGGGAGCTTGCACCAGGGTGTAAGTTTGTTAAGCAGGTCGTCAGTGTAACTTTTCCACCCTAGCCCAGCCCCTTCTCGTCTCGTTGTTGCAACGTTGGATTTCATTACCAACTAGTGGCTTCGAAATTAGAAGGTCTTGTTTTCTTGGTGTTGCTTCCTAGATTTTGTTTACTAGTGCGTGTTGTTTGTTTCTTGAAGTTGACCATAGGATTTTCTTCGTGAAGTTTGTCACTCGTTTACAATAGCTCCTCCATGTCGTTCATGTAGAATGCAGGGTTTATCTCCAGAGCATCTGGAAGGTTCTCAACCCTTGCCTACAAGTACACCTGAGGGCTCTCCTCGACAAAGCGAAGTCACAATCGTCACCACACCATAAGTGGAATGAACTGACTCTCTAGAACATTTTTGAATTACAAATACTCGAGAGGACTTTCGAATTCACCCCGATTCTGAGAGACATTTTATGCGAGCAAACTCTTTTGGAGACTTAATTGTTGTGTATTCCGGATCTCCGACTGGACCTGGGGAACAAGATCCTTTTTGGTCTATGGGTGTTTTTCGACAGGACCTTTTTGGTCCAGGTTCACTTGTGATTTCTGAAATCAACCCACCCGTGATTTCTGAACTCTTTAGTACAAAGACAGTACCGGTGACTACCGCTTGTCACTTTACCGTCCCTGCCGAAATGGCCCATCTCACAGCTACTTCGAGTGTTCCAACCAGGTTTACATCGGTTAGTCTTGCTCCCATCAATACACTACAAATTCCCAACGTCGCTCTGACACTACCACCTGGATACCATGTGTTGAATGCTTCCATTCCTACTCCTTCACAAACTCCATCTGGCTCTCCTAGTGGTCCTTCTTCTTCTGGGCACTTTCTTCCCGGTTTCATTCCAACACTCCCTCAATTTCCTTTTGGAGGACCTTCTTCGTCTTCTTTTGGAAATCCTAATCCTAGTGGCACTATTCCATCATTCACTCCAACTTACCAGTTTCTGGTTGGTGGACAATTTCACCAAGGTGGTATGACACAACCCCCTCTCAGTGGGCAAATCCCAATTGGAACATTGCCTCCAATTGAAACACCACCTTCAATGGGAGGACCAACCCCACCTTATGGGCAAAACATACCTCCATCCTTGGCCCAGTATTGGAATCAGTTGATACAAAATCCTCCTCAAACGACTGGGGGGCAACAGTTTCCAGCTGCGTCTGTAATGCCCCCTAGCATAGGCCAACCATATCCAGGTTCGTTCAATCCCATTTGGGGGTAAAATGCTCAAACTCAAGCCCTTGTTCCAGGGTATAATCCTATGAGCTATTATCCTCTCCAACCACAACCGAATATGCCTGGGTCTTCACATTATATGCAGACTACTTATGGTCCTATTGGTTTGCCGATAGGACTTCCTCCCCAAAGCCACTAGTACCTGCAGGTGAATCGACAGTTACCCTTTCTCTCCACTTTGGATCTTTCGAATTTGTCAAGGATTTTAAATGATCCTATCTGTCACTCTCCCCAATGGCCTGTTATACCATCCAAGCTTCCATCGAACATTTCTAAATTCATCGGCAAAGCAGGAGAGGACCCAAACAATCACGTTATGACTTTTCACCTATGGTGCTCATCCAACTCGTTGATGGATGACTCTATTTATTTATGTCTTTTTCAATGAACCCTCATAGGTTATGCTGCGAAGTGGTATATCGAATTTCCACAAATTTTCTTCTCTGACTTCAACACCGTAGCTATGGCTTTCCTTATGAATTACCAGTTATAGATCCATTATGACACAGGGACCGAGATTTTGACTTCAAACAGAACAAAGGCACTCATATATCTGATCACATCCATGAGTGGCGAAGGAGACAATGTCTCATTAAACTTGAGCTCCCTAATCAGTTGCTGGTAGAATGGTTCACAAAATCATTTTTGAATGACATCGATAAGGACATTTCCATGGGCAGTGTAGTCACGAAAGAGAAGGCTATAAGTTGTGCTCAATATCTTGACCTTGTTTACTCACAAATGGGAACCCTTTATGATTTACTACCTGACTTAACTCGTCCTAATACTTCCAGCACTTCAACAACTCCAGCTGCCTCGCATGCAGCTGACGGTGTGATTGGCTCTTCCCAGGCCCAACCACATTCCGCCTCAAGCACAAACCCTAAATCTGCTTCTTCTAATGTTCAAAATTCTCCGTCTCCTTCCCCTCCCACCAGCAAGACTTCTGAAGTAAATGCGGTCCAATCCACCCCAACTGGTAAAAACAAATCTAAAAAGGGGAGAGGTAAGAATAAGGAGGGCAAAAATAATTCTCAAGCAGAGCAAACCAAAACTACCCATGTTGAAAATCGGGATAAGTGCAAACCATGATACCCTTGTCTTACCTGTGGTGATGATCACTACACGAAGGATTGTCCATGACGTTCCGAGGTCACTAAGTTCCTTCAAGGAACTCCAAAACCACCTGCACTGGCCGTTTTGTCCCAACCCTTCCCATCTCAACAACAGGCTCAACTGGTCATCCATGACCAACCCTCCTCTTCTACTACATCATATGTTTTGATGTGTAATGGTGATTCTAATCAGAGCAATGTTGCAGTCACTACTCGTGCCAAAGATTATTCTCCCTCTAAGGAGAAGGTTGATGATTTACCACCTTCCTCGGCACAACCCTCTCCTGTGACTCCACCTACCAACGGTCCTCTTCATCTCGAACAACCGAGCCTCAACACAGTTCTGCGACCCCCCCCAAAGGGCGTTGTTCGGAAATCAGATTTCAATCCTCATGCTCGTGTGGCCCAGAACTACAACATTGTTGAAGATCTGGCCAAAGCACCTTCCGCGATGTCATCCCTTGAAGTCCTTCAGACTTGTCCCATACAATGGAAGGCACTGTTGAAAGCTATTGGTGAAATCGATCCGATAGATATGAATTTGATAGTGTTTGACTTGGAAGATCACATTCCAAGGTTACCCCCTCAACTCGCATTCCAGATCCAAGTGGTTGTCTCTGAAAAAAACATTTGCTGAACCATGATCGATGAGGGTGCCTTGACGTGTGTCATGTCTCTTGCTTGCTAGAAAGCCATTGGCTCTCCTTATTTGAATGAATCCCAGAAAACTCTTAAATTCTTCAATGACTCCAGTTTTAAGCCCTACGGTGTTCGTCCTTTGTTTCCCATCACGTTAGAAGGCAAAATGGTCCAAGTCGAAGTGGAATTCTTTGATGCTCCCCTGGATTATAATCTTTTGCTTGGCCGCAGCTGGATCGATTCCATGCACGTAGTTGTGTCGAACCTTTTTCATGTCATACGTTTCCCTCATCAAGGAAAGGTTGTCACCATTGATCAACTAGCTTTCTTCAATTCTGATACCCGTACTGGCATCATACCGTTTATCGCTAAAACCCCACCGGGTTATGAAAAAGTCGGTGTAGGCTTTCTTAAGGACTCTTCGTTAATGGGTACTTTCCCCATTCCACCGCCCGATGTTCCACACTCGTCTGTTGCTTGTATCAATATGATCTCCACTCTGCCTCATGAACTTCCTGCGTCTCACGACCCCTGGATAGTACCTGACCCTGGAGATCATCTTCATTTCGGTGACGCAATGTCGTTAAGTTCGGTTGAGTCCGCCTATCAAGCCATTCAATCGACAACCCCTTCTATCCCCTCTCTTGACGAGTTGTCTCCCGATCCTTTCTGTGTCATTTTTCCCACAGAGGAGATGATCATGTCTGTCATGGAGGACACCCCTTGGGACGATGGGCATCATCATTCCATCCTTTTTCTGGAGCAACATACTCTTGAGAACTATCAACGGATTTTGACTCCGTCGACCATTGTCGTCATCTCGACCGTTCCCAATTCTGCACACGATGTGTTTTCCGAAGTGAACTTAAGCAATATCTCGCCCACTATTCCCCTTAACATATTCGTCAAACCTGGAATCGTCGAAAATGTCCATATTGGAGCTTTGTGTTCCCCTGACAAAATAGTCACCTATATGTCCCTTTTCAAAGAATTTTGTGATATCTTCACCTGGAGTTACGAAGAAATGCCAGGTATCGACCCTGAGATTGTGATACATGAGATCAAGACATACCCTGACACTAAACCCATCCGACAATGCCTTTGTCCAGTTCACCCACATAAAGCGACTGCTATAAAGCTCGAAGTCGAGAAACTTCTGAAAGCTAGCTTTATTTATCCGGTGGCTCTCACAGACTGGGTTTCCAATCTTGTCCCAATTGACAAGAAATAAGGCACCATTCGTGTATGCATTGATTATAGGGATATCAACAAAGCTTGTCCCAAAGAGAACTTTCCTACCCCCTTCGTCGATCAGATTGTCGACGATTGCACCGAAAGTGAAATATTCTCTTTCATGGATGGTTTCTTCGGGTATAATCAAATCAACATTCTTCCTGAGGATCAACATAAGACTACTTTTATTTGTCCTTGGGGTACTTTTTCCTATCGAAAACTTCCTTTCGGTCTCAAGAATGCTGGCACCACTTTTCAACGTGCTATGTCTTATGCTTTCCATGATATCAAGCACATCGTTCAACCCTATTTGGATGATTTACCCGCTCATTCAATGTGCAGAGTCGATCACCCAACCCACCTCCGAGCCATTTTCATTTGCTGTCGGTTCTACCGTATATGTTTGAATCCTCATAAATGCATTTCCTGTGTGGAATCCGACCGTCTTCTAGGTTTTATCGTTTCGCGTCAAGGGATCCGGGTGGATCCTTTAAAGGTTGAGGTGGTCCTTAATCTCCCTCCTCCTTCTACACTTTGCTAGTTACAAAGTTTGCAGGGGAAAGCAACCTTTCTTCGTTGTTTTATCGCAAATTATGTCGAGATAACTCATGGATTTACGCGACTATTAAAAAAGGATTCAGAGTTCGTCTGGGATACCATTGCCAACAATGCTTTTGAAGCTTTGAAGTTGTCCCTAATGCAAGTTCCGCTTATCTTTCCCCCCGATGACAGTCACGATTATTCCTTTTACCTTGCTGCCTTGGATTACACCATTGACATGGTTCTCGTCCAAGAGAATGATGCTCACGACGAACATGTTATTTACTACTTGAGTCGAAGTCTCATGCCTATAGAAATCAAGTATTTACATGTCGAGAAACTGGCCTTGGCTGTCGTTCAAGCTGTCCAATGCTTCCGGCACTATATCCTCTCACGCAAGACTACGGTGATTTCCCATTGCAACCCTATGCAACACATTCTGACACGTCAATTGCTTGGGGGAAAATACTCCAAATGGATTGTGATACTCTAGGAGTTTGACTTGGAATTCAAATGCGCCAAGTCCAAGAAGTCCTTAGTTTTTGCTGAGTTGATATGCGACTTTCCCCATTCTGCAATAGAAAATGTAACAGCTGATTCATTACCCGATGAATCTCTTTTCCTTATTAGCACTGATGATATTTGGTATGGTGATATCATTATATATCTCCAAACCCAGACTTTCCGGCCAACTTTGTCTAGTACTGAACGACGTCGAATACACTATCAAGCTCGTTAATACATTATCCTCGAGGATACTCTTTATCGTCAGGGGATTGACTCTGTTTTTTGACGTTGTCTAACGTTCGACGAAGCCGAGAAAGATCTGAATGAATGCCATTATGGAGCCTGTGGTGGTCATATGTCTGGGTATGTTACTTCCCAGAAGATCTTATGGGCCAGGTACTTTTGGCCTTCATTATTTAACGACTGCATCACCACTATTCAAAAATGCCATGCTTGCCAGACCTATAATAATAAGATTCGGTCACATCCTTCTCCTCCTCACCCTATGGTCTTAGTTGGTCCCTTTGCGAAATGGGGCATCGATTTCATGACATGTCACCCTCACTCGGCCGGGGGCATGGTTACATTATTGTAGCCATTGATTACTTTACGAAATGGGCCGAGGCGATGTCGACATTTGACAACACTGGAAAGACCGCAACATTGTTCATTTTTAATCATGTCATAGCTCGTTTTGGTGTTCCCCAAGCTATCGTCACTGATCATGGTAGCCACTTTAGGAATTTTATGATGTCTAAACTTACTGAAAAGTTGGGTCTTCACCATGATAACTCAACGCCCTATTAGCCACAAGCCAATGGACAAGTCAAAGCAATTAACAAGGTTCTCATAACTATGCTCCGATGAATGATAGGGATTCATAAAAAAAGTTGGCACACAATGTTATTTTAGGCATTGTGGGCGTACCAAACATCTGTCAAGTCCACTACTGGGTTTACACCTTTTCAGTTAGTCTATGGTGTGGAAGCCATTCTCCCTATTGAATGCGAGACACCCTCTTTAAAACTAGCCGTTGAACTCCTACCCAATACTTCTGCTGAGGAAGAATGTCTATTGTATCTTATGCGATTAGATGAAACTTAACGCGATGCCACACTAGTTATAGAAGCTTAGAAAAAGCGTGTCAAGGCCCAATACGACAAGCATGTCAAGCCTCGCATTTTCTCCGAAGGTGATTTTGTTCTTATCTATGAACATGATCGAGATATGTTAGGAGCTGGGAAATTCAAAGCCATGTGGCGAGGTCCTTATATCGTTCGACGAGTTTTGGAAAAAGGAGCATATGAGTTAGTAGATTATGATGGTATCCCTTTGAGTGAACCCAGGAATGGGTTGTACTTGAAGAAATACTATGCATAAAATCATCTGTGCACAAGTACTTGTATTTTTATTGTATCATACTTCTTGTGTGTTACTATAGCTTTCTTTTGTCGTTATCTGGTCTTTGCCCTTATGTGACATTGTGTTTGATTTTCAGATGTTGGATTCTTCGCTACCCTATATTGGCTTCGCTGATGGCGCTAGCCGTAGTACTCAGAACCTTGCTTCCACTGCATGGGAAATTTACGCCCCTACAAATGAACTTGTCTCCTTACGAGGTGTGTGCCTCGGCCATGCGACCAACAACATTGTAGAGTATAGCACCGTTATTGAATTATTGGTTGATGCTATCTCGCTCGGAATCCGTCATTTGGTTGTGCCACTCAATTTGCAGCTTGTAGTACTACAGTTAAGTAATGTCTATACTATTCGAAGTCCTACTTTGTTACGGGTGTATTTATGAATTCGCCTCTTGGAACATTATTTTGATTACATTGAATATCAACATATTCCTAGATGTCTAAATACATTAACAGATGCATTGGCCAACTATGTATTAGACAGACATTTGAATCATTTATAAATCAATCACATCAATATTCACACAATACAAGGTAAACCGGCATAAGCCATATGTATATATAACGATCAAAAGAGTTTTTAACAAAAAGTTTTGTCCAAAGACAAAAATGTCAAAATTTGAAGCTCATAGCTTCTACAAAGTGACGTCATGGATGACGTTAACGGTAACACATGACTGCTCGAGCAACCCTACGGAGCATTTGACTCATGGACCTGTTGGTAGCCAACCCATTTTGTTTTATTACTCTCAAAAAAGCTTCCTACACCCCTTGCGGTATCATGACAAATCATTGTCGCATTGTGCTAATAGACATTTGTCCTATTTTTGCAACCATTACAATTCAATTTCGACTCAGTTTTCACAACTGCAAGTGTGAAAACACCTCTTTCGTTGATTAGACTGTCGTCATCTTTGGTTGATTTGTTGGTTGATACTTGATTACTGGTTTATCATATGATTGCTAAAGGTTTTATGAGACTTATTTTCTTGATCATTATCTTACCTTGATTGCGCATTTGGATATATTTCATTGTTAAACCTTTGGGCATGAAAGTTATTGGTCTTATTTATGAAAATTATAATGCATCTGGTCATATTGTTTTTATCCTTGCTATGGGATTTCACTCGATTCTTATATGAACAAATTTTAATTGTGTGGCTCTAAGACTTTGGAATACAAACACATATGGTATGCACCAAATACATTGGCGAGTTCATAAAGGTATGATAGCAATGGTTTCAAGGCGCATAAGTTAATCTTATTCGATACTTGGCATACTATGTTTGCAAAGATTGGATTATATGATGAATGATATAACCCTGAGCTGTATGTTAGCACTAAACCTTGTGATTAAGCGATGGAATAAACGGTGGAATTGGCACGTTGAATCGGTAATTAATACTGTTACTGTGTTGGTTTTAAACTTAACACTTGGCGTGTTGATATCGTATGATGTGCTGGTTCTGACCTGGATAATGGCACGTAGAAGTAGTGATTCACCAACTCGCTGATCGATACATTTGTTCTAAT